>PPOK02000058.1:0-74128 GCA_003708865.2 Kazachstania taianensis | reverse complement strand
GGGGGGGGGGGGGGGGGGGGGGGGGGGGGGGGTGGGTTCCCTTCTGACAAACTGGAAAAAGGACAAAACAAACAGGGCATCATCAGCTGGTGGAAGAAGCCTCAAAGACGCAGAAAGGGGGAAAGACCTTCGTATACTGACGGTGCCCTTTCTCTCTCTCTCTCTCTCTTCGCCTGTTGTCCACATCCTCTCTCGCCTGTTGTGAAAAGAAAAGACGCAGTCAGTCCCCCGCCTATTGTCTTGCCGGGAAGGAAACGCTACGATGCACACGGGTCTATTGTTCTGGCCCATTTTCGTGCCTTCCGCATTTCTGCCCCTCCCCTCCTTATTGTTCTGCCCGTCCGAATTGGGAGGCCCATGCGGTGTTTTTTTTTTTTCCCTTTTTCTCTTTTCTCTGTGGCTCGTTCCATTATTTCTTTGGCTTTTGTCAAATCAATCGGTGGATAAGAAAGCCCGTAGGACGTTTATTCAAGAGTGGGATGCGATCGGAACGAGTAGAGGATTGTTTTGTTACTAACAAACGTGGCATCTTGGTTGGGTTTTGCAATATAGCGCTTGCAGCAACCGCCCAGAGACACCAGCACAAACCGCCTGATGCACAATCTCTTGAGGTGAGACAATGTATTAGGAAATTAACATCGTAAGCGCATATCCGAACGGGCTATAACTAACGCCCGAGCACTTCTCGATTCGCCTGGGGGCCAATCCATTCACGCACGGAAAAAACGGGAGAAGCCACGGTGTTACCTGTGGAGTGCACGGGTGTCTGGCAGGCGACCCACCGGAAAAGCCGTGTTTACCATCAATTCCCGTTTCTCTCTCTTCTCGCGCTGTTCTTCCCCCGTCGCAAATCAGATTCCTCCCTATTGTCTCTGGCTATTGTCTCTGCGCCCTCGATCGGGGAACATGTCATCAACAGAAAAATAATAATGCCTGCCGATCTGCTATCTTTTTTTTGCGCCTATTGTGTTGCTGTCGTCGCCGCTGTTGTTCGCTGTTTTTTGTTTGTTGTCAGTGGTGATAATAGTAGTAGAGAATGGCATCCGTTAGAAAGTAGTGCTACTCTGCAATGGCACTATTCTAATTTATAATAAACAAGCTTATGTAGAAGTATCGTAATACTAGCTGACCTTAGAACCCGGATCTGGTGCAAAAGGAGAGTAAGCGGCAGTTTTATAAATTAAACCCATTCAAAAATAACAGTGTCTACACAGCCATAGTACCCCTGTTCCCCTCACCTCAACGGCTCACCCTCTCGCAGTTTTATTATTATTATTTTTATTATTCTGTGTAATAAAGGTACCATTTGCATTAGAAGATAAGTGGGATTACACTAGAAGATCTAGAAAAGAAACACAAGAAACAAAGGAGGTATAGCTACGTATAGCAAGTTTCCTCAACTGTTCCCATCCATTTTCTATCTCCCTCATTTCTCATTCACCAGTTCGTCACACCTCCCCCCTCTTTCACCTACTTACAGTCTGGGACTGGCGACATAGCAATAAATAAATAAAAAGAACAATAGAAATATAACCCTCTCTCTCTCTCTCTCAATAAAGGGTCCTGTCAACTTTCTAATAAACATCCCTTCCAAACGTTTGCCTTTAAACATTTTAAGCATCTGTATTATAGATCTGCCTAACAAAACAACATTGTAATAATAATAATAATAATAATATTTTACTGATCAACATAGCACACACACACACACACACGCAACCTTTCATTCAAACACCCCCACTATATTTTAAAAAGCAAAGCATGGATAGACAAGATATAATTAACAATACAGACTCGTCGACAATGAAAGCAGAGAACGCGGACACAAACAGTATCCAGAACATAACAAACACCACCACCACCAACAACAACAGCAACAACAACAATAACGATAACAATAGTGCATATATTCTTACAAAGTCTCATGACCCACACGCTGCCAACATAACGGCAGATATAGATACTAACACTCTCGTGGCACCTTCCAGCACAGGCATGGACCCGCACGTTACGCTGTCCGCGGGGGACAAGATGGCAGCAGAGGCAAGTAACCCTCTGCAAGAGACAGCGGCGTCCCTGATCGCCGCGAACAGTCACGGTCGCCCGCATGCCGCCGCGGCGAAGAAGGTGAACAAGATCCCGAGGCCCAGAAACGCATTCATACTCTTCAGGCAGCACTACCACAAGATCCTGATCGACGACTGGAACAAGAAGGGCGTGGAGGTGCCGCACAACTCGAAGATCTCGAAGATCCTCGGCACGAAGTGGAAGGAGATCAACGAGAAGGAGAAGCTGCACTGGGAGGACCTCGCGCGGAAGGAGAAGCTGGAGCACGAGAAGAAGTACCCGGAGTACAAGTACCGCCCCGTCAGGAAGCAGAAGAAGAAGCCCCTGCAGCAGAGCGCGGTCGTCGGTGGCGGTGGTGGCAGCGCGGCGGGTGTGCCCTCGTTGCCGCCGTCCTCGGAATTAATCGCGCACGACAGCACGCAGTCGCTGGCTAGTATGAATATCGGCGGCGCCGCGTCGAATGCCATTAACAACCCTCCTTACTACAGCGGTGGTAACGGTAACGGTAACAACAACAACAACAACATGGCAATGCCCCATGCGGTGAACCCTGGGTACATCAGCCAGGAGCAGTACTACAATTACAAGCAGCAGCGCTTGCCGCAGCAGGCGCAAACACAGGGGCAAGTGCACGGTCAGGGACAAGCGCAGGGCCAGGGACAGTACCAGCAGTCGGATTCCCAGGGGTATAGCCTTGGCATGACTAGTGGGAATAACACGAGCGGCACGAACGCGCCGATGTTGCAGCAGGTGTACACGCCACAGACGATATTTGGCAACTACCCTTACAACACGGTGCCGATCTCGCAGAGCTCGTTGAATCTGATGAATGAGAAGCTGAGCCAGTTTTCAAGAACGCCCACGAACAACAGCAGTGCTGGAAACAACAACAACAATGCGAGTAATAACAATAACAATGCAAACACGAACAATGCGTCGTATCAGGCCGGCTTAGGGTACTTGCCCAGACAGCAGAGCGGGTTGCTACCGTTGCAAATGGGTGGCAGTGCGTCGAACACCATGATGAATGCGTCGAACAACAGCGGCATGAACGTCTCGGACGACCAGTTCAAATCGTTCCAGTACTTCTCCCCCTACGGGCAAGTCGGGCAAACAGTGAACCCGACGCTGTCCGCGGGCCAGTCGCACAACGACTTCGAGCAGAAACTGTCGTACAACGCGCCCACCGCGGGCTACGGGAACACCAACAGTAACCCCGCTGGCAACGCAAGGACAAACAGCAACGAGTCCTACGAGAACACGTCGCAGCAGGGCAACACGCCCAACATCGTCGGGAAGATGACACAGCGGTACATCCAGAAGGGCGCGAACCCGAGCGCGAGCACGACGCCGCAGCTTCCGTCGCTGAACCAGGACAAGCTCACCTCGCCGCCTGCACAGTACGGGCAGCAGGGCATGTACCAAGAACACGGCTACCCGCACCAGCAGCAGACGCAGCAGCAGACGCAGCAGCAGCAGACACAACAGACGCAGCCGCAACCGTACCCCGGCTATGATTACAACGGCCGCTTTGCAGGCGCGAACAACAACGCAGGCGGCAACAGCAACGGCAACAGCGGTGGTCCCGGAAACAAGCAAGGCTACTACTACGGCGCGCCGGGGATCACGCCGCAGTTCCCGTCGTCTGCGAACACGCCCGCGTTCAATTCGTCGGTGATGGGAGCCGCAGGGGCGACGAACACCGGCACGCCGACGCTGCTGCACCAATTGCAACAACCCGAGTTCAGCAGGTCGATCACGAACAACAGTCTCGGCGGGTACGGCACGAGCGTGCCGCCCGGGACGACGACTCCCTCGACGCTGCTCGCGGGCGGTCTGCAGCCGGGCCAGAGCAGCGGGAGCCACGAGGGCGACACGAGCCCTGCACATAACGCCAATGCGCAGTGACACTCGCAGCGTACATATATAAGATAAACATTCGCAACGTACACGCAATCGTACATATGCAAGATAAACACTCGCAATCGTACGTAACCAATGCACAGTGACACACTCGTAAGCGTACAATTATATATAAGATAAACTTCACCATCGTTGTGTATTTCTTTAATATGAAATATTTTCCACTCTTAAGAACGTCCGCTCACAAGAGCACAACCCCCCAATTGACCAGGAGAAGCACGCAGGATGAACCCACAGGTCGTCAACATCGTCATCATGCTCGCGATGATGGGTATCTCGCGGTTCCTGGACTTCGAGAACCCCCGCATCCTGCTCGCGGTGCGCGTGCTGTACACTGCGTCGATGTCCGCGTCCCTGGCCGTGCTGCTGGTCACCCGGTGGCGGATCAAGCGCGCGAACGACCTGACGCTGCTGAAGTACGTCGCGCCGGGGAACTCGATCATGGGCGAGCCCGAGAAGCTGCACACGCAGACGGTCCGGGACTACGACCTCGCGGACGTCGACGCGATGCTCAAGTCGAGCGCGAACAACGTCGCCGCGATGCTGTTCATGCACCTGTACCTGCACTACACGAACCCGCTGTTCATGCAGTGCGTCTCGCCGCTGAAGAGCGCGCTCGAGAACAAGGTGGTGCGCATCCACCTGCTCGGGAACAGGCCCGCGGGCGCCTTGAAGCGGCCCTTCCGGAGCGAGCCCATGTTCGGCTCGTTCACCCCGGGCGCCTCGGAGCTGAAGACGGACAAGAAGACCGTCGAGGCCTTCGAGCGCGCGGGCAGCGGCGGCGCCAAGAAGCTGGACTAGATGTGTTTATACGTATGTACTGTTACTCTAGACCACCTCTCGACGCACTCGACCAGGAACAGATATGAGGGTGCTGGTGCTGGGCGCGGGCGGGCTCGGGTGCGAGCTGCTGAAGAACCTGGCGCTGCTGCGCGTGCCGCACGTCACGGTCGTGGACATGGACACCGTCGAGCTGTCGAACCTGAACCGGCAGCTGCTGTTCCGCGCCGCCGACGTCGGCAAGCCCAAGGCCACGGCGGCCGCTGCGTACATCAACGCGCGGTTCTCCCCCGCCACGACGGTCACGGCGCACGTCGGCGACATCCTGGCGCTCGTCACGGCGGAGTTCGTGGCGCGCTTCGACGTCGTCGTGAGCGGCCTGGACAGCGTCGCGCCCCGCCGGCACGCGAACGCGCTCGTCGTCGACGTCGCGAGACGGTCCCGGTTCGCGCAGTGCATACCGTTCGTGGACGGCGGCGTCGAGGGCCTGCGGGGCCACGTCAAGAGCGTCGTGCCGGGCGTCACGGCGTGCTGGGAGTGTTCGCTGAGCACGGTGTCGTCCCAGGAGGGGCCGCATGCGCGCCACCCGATGTGCACCATCGCCAGCAACCCGCGGTCCCTCGAGCACGTCGTCGAGTACGTCTACGTCACGGCGCGGGGCGACGACACAGATGGTGAAGCGATGCTCGAACGGTGCAAGGAGCGCGCAGCACACTACGGCATCGACGCGACGCAGCTGACGCTACCGTACATGCTGGGCGTCGCGCGCCAGATCGTGCCCGCGGTGAGCTCCACGAACGCGGCCGTCGCGGCGCTGTGCTGCGGCGAGGTGGCCAAGTTGCAAGCGAGCCTCGGCGACGTCCTCGAGGGCGGGCCCACCTTCACGCTGCTCAACGGCGCCGCGGGCCAGTTCCACTACGGCTTCGCGTACGAGCGGCGGCGGGACTGTCCTGTCTGCGGGGATCTCTGATCGCGCCACTGCTTAAACAGCGTCTGGGGGCAAGCTGAGAGCAGGCCATGCAATCATGCTTCCCCGACACACACACATGCTGAGGTCGGTGGTGTGGAGCAGGACAACGCGATACTGCAGTAGTGCAGTGCTGGCGGTGTGGAGTAGAACGGTTAGCACTAGGGCGAGCGCGCTGGCGCTGAAGGGCAAGGGGGGCACGCAGCTGTGGATCACGCGCAGGGCGCGGGACCGCCTGCAGCAGATCTACGGCGACTCGCGCGAGTGTCTCGAGGTCGGCGTCGAGAGCGGCGGGTGCCACGGGTTCCACTACACGCTGCGGCTCGTGCGGTGGCCCCGCGAGGCGCGCCGTGTCGAACAACGGGAGGAGTCCGCTACGGAGACGGAAGATGAGTTCGCCACGAGGCCGGATGACCAGGTGGCGCTGGCGCTGCCCCTGGAACACACGGGCGGACACACCCCGGACACACCCGCCAGCGTGATACTGGACAAACCGGCGCTGCGGATCCTCGCCGGCGCGACGCTCGAGTACACGGACGAGCTCATAGGGTCCAGCTTCAGGATCACGGGCGGCAGGCTCAGGAGCACCTGCGGCTGCGGCACGAGCTTCGACCTCGGGTGAGCGTTGGTTATAGTTGTGGTGTGCTTCGTCGTAAATAGTCTCTGTATATTCTTATCCGCTTGTGACCCTCGACACTCACACTCGCCCACTCACACCAGCAGGACACGGTGAACATGGAGTCCCTGAAGAGCGGGCTGATCAGCGCGGGGAAGATGGGCTACAAGGGCACCAAGAGCGTCGCGAGGTCGGGGTACAAGTACGGCAAGAAACACGTCAATAAGGGGCACGACTCGCAGGACGGGCGCGCCGGGGACAGAGAGTATGACAGAGATGATAGAGACAGGTACGGTAGGGATGACGAGGATAGGTACGGTAGGGATGGCAGAGACAGGGACGACAGAGACAGGGACGACAGGTACGGCGGTTCGCGGAATGCAAGTGGGTATAACACGCAGGAAGCTGACGGGTACGCGAGCTATCCCCAGTCCCAAGGGTATGACAATGCACAGCCTTATGACCAATCGCAGAATCAGGGATACGCGCAGTCCCAATATTCTCAGGACTACGTCCAGCCACAGCCACAGGCCAATGGATATTCACAGGGGTATACGCAAGGCTATACTCAGCCACAGGCAGCTCAACAAGCGTACCAGCCATCTTACGACCAACAGTCTGCTTACAACACGGCCCAGAGTGTGCCACAACCACAACAGGCAGTGGGTTATGCAGCGAATACACCGGCAACGCCTTACGGTGCAAACCCACTGGCACACGCACCATACGCCGCGAATACACCGGTGCAAACACCCTACGGTGCAAACACATCGGCACCACAATTCAGCACCACTTCCATCGACGTCAGCAGCCTGCCACCACCGCCAGTGCACAACGAAAGGGGCAAGACTCCCAGCTTCACGAACGTGGCCGCGGTCGCAGCAGATGATAACGCAAGAGGTGATAACGCGAGAGGTGATGAGGCGGCGCAAGAAGTGGTGCGCCCGGATGAATATGGTGATGGCACGTACGGGGACTCTCGGTACGATGATAGAGGCGGAGTCAGGGATGGCCGTGATAGGGGCGCTGATGGGATGCGCACTCCGCCTCGTAGAAGAGACGCAGGCTCTGGTCGGTACCCTGATAGAGGTCCCGGGAGAAGCAGGGGCGGAAGTCTCAGGGACAATCACTACGATGACGATGTCCCCGACAGGAGAGAAGTGAGAAGTAGGGCAAACACAAGAGGTGGCGATTACTATGATGACAGAGACCCGGCTCCTAAACCGCAAAGAGGGGGGTCGCGCAGCTATGATGACAGAGACCCGGCTTCTAAACCGCAAAGAGGGGGGTCGCGCAGCTATGATGACAGAGACCCGGCTTCTAAACCACAAAGAGGGGGGTCACGCAGCTATGATGATGATAATGATGATTTTAATGACAAACGGAGGGGGGAGCGGATGAGAAGCGGCTCTGATACACTTGGCACTGCAAGGCGGAGAGGCGGGCCTCGCGACAGGTACGATGATGACAGAGAAGGTGGTACCTTCGTAGACTATTCTGGGTGGAGAGATGGCCCTGGTGGCGGCGGTAACTATGTCGACTATGCTGGATGGAGAGGCGACGACGCCAACGAGAGTAAACCTAAACGGAGAGACGCCAGGTACAATGACAGGAGAAGGGATGATGATTACCGCGACAGAGCCAGGAGGGATGATGACTACCGTAGCGGTAAAAGAGATGACAAATTTAACGATCGAGATGGGGAGGACGACTACGATGCAAGAAATGGCAGGTATAACGATAGGGGAAGGGGCGATGGCTACGGTGACGGTAGAAGGAGTGATGACTACGGCAGTGGTAGAAGAAATGACGGCTACGATAGCAGAAGGGATGAAAGACCAGATGGACAAAGATCTGATCGCTATGATTCGTCTTACACCAGAGATGACAGAGACATGTCAAAGACAGCCGACACAGAGAACCTGGCACCACCGCCTTTACCAACGAGAAGCCGTGCCCAGTCATCTGCCACATCTAATGAACAACTCGACGAGGTCACACCAGTCCGTATGTCGACCATGTCACCACGGGAAAACATCTCATCCGATCCCTCATCTCTTTCACCTGTATCCACACGTCCAATCAGCCAGATAAACTCGCCTGTTGCTCCTGCTGGAAATGTATCCGAAAGTAACCCACCAGAAATGGCTTCAGCAGCAGGCCCTGGAGATATCACCGAGCAACTGTCAAAAGTCCGGTTACGTAAGGTATCTGTTACTAAACCAGATGTTGTCGGTCGCAACAGTTTTTCAACTAAGCCAGAAACTGCCACACGCAATAGTCATCCTGCTAAATCGAAGATTGTTAGTGACGAAATATTGCCAACTAAACCAGCCATTGTTGCTCACAGCAGTTTCCCCGCTAAAATGGATACTCCCATTTCCAATACTTCTTCAATCCAAAGAAATAATCTACGTCATATCGAGAGCAACAACACTGCTGATCCTCCTAGAACCGGAAAGAAGATACCACCAAAGGTTCCTGCTAAGAAAAATATTATGAAGAAGGTCCCCCCACCGGTAGTGCCAAGAAAGAAAGCAGCTTTGAAGAGCACTACCAATAATGAGGCTTCCGCCGTGGAAGATGATGTAGATGACAGCAATTTGAGCCCTCTTGAAAGATATAAGAGAAATCTTGCGGCTCAAAATACCTGATCATTCATTAGTATAAAATATTGATATTATTGCAAGTTCTTTCTTGTTGATAAATTATACACATATACATTATACAAACGTTTAACGATGTTCTGTTCAATTCAAGAATCTCTGATAATCATGCATTTCCAGATATACGATACCAGACCCACACCAGGAAATATTTGATCCTATGAAAAGGGGAATGACGGTCATTACAGAGTAATTTGACAGCGCATATGATTAAGGTCCATTACTTTGACAGCAAAGATGCAAATTGTTCGATACTGATTTCGCCAGATCCGTCACTTACTTCTCTGAACATGGTCTCTAACTCGTCATCCGAAAGCTTCTCCCCAATGGAGTTCAGAACCTGCTTCAACTCGCTTTGGGAAATGCGGCCGTCACCATTCTTATCAAACACTTTAAATGCCTCAATGATCTCTTGTTCAGAGTCCCTTGTGCCTGCCTGTCTAGCCATGAGGGACAAAAATTCGTCAAAGTCAATCTCATTGTTGCCGTCCTGGTCTATCTCATTCATCAGGTCAGCAATTTCAGCATCGCTGGGAGCTAACCCAAGGGATTTCATCACTGTAGTCAACTCATTAGCTGATATGGACCCGCTCTTGTCTGTGTCAAACAGGTTAAACGCCTCTCTAAACTCGTCCAGCTGTTCTGGTGTCAATGAACTGCTCATGTTCTCCTCTTGATATTACTTGTTCTTAACTCCTGTCGATACGGAGAAGTAAGGGATACTGCTTCATCTCTTTGACATTTTGACCATTTTGCAAATCTATAGTTAGCCAAGGAATTTATTATGGGGTGTCCCGGTTTTTGCCAGAAGTGACAGTAAATAACGGCAGGAATTCCAACAGAACTGAGCTGTTTGGGGTTCCTCATGGTGTTCTTGGGAGTTTATAATGCTCGATAAGGTCGTCGATGAGAGAGTTGCCGTTGTTGTTCTTCAGAGTCCTGTGCTTATCACTTCCCTCTCGGTCATATATCCAGAATTTGTAGAGTTCTTTCCCACCATACAATTCTATGAACTTATGTTCGGGGATACTAGCATCGTTGAAACCGTTGCTCTCATAGGATACGTCTTCGTTGATTCTGTCGTGGTCACTCTTGAACGGATTGGGTAATTTACCATCATGTTTGAACTCGTTAATAATGCACCAAGTTAGGTACGTGTAGAATCTACTTGCCACTGTGACGTTATATCCACCACCACCAAGCAAGACGATGTGGCAACTGGGAAATCTCTTCATAATGTTTATTATATTCTGGGTAAGCCCACGTATCGATAATTGCCACTCCTCATATCTGTCACCAATCAGACCATCAGCACCGCATTGTATGACGATGACTTCTGGTTGGAATATCTGTAGACAAGGAACCACAACTCGTGTGTTTACTTCAGATAGTAACGCATCGTTAAATCCGTGCTTAAGAGGTATGTTTACAGTGTTGATTCCCTTCGAATCTTTTAGCGAACCTGTGCAGGGAAAAAACCCTACTTCGAACAGGTGCATCGAGACTGTCTGTACGTTCTTTGTGTACTTGAAGGCTCTTTCGACTCCATCACCATGATGGAGGTCAAAGTCTAAGTAGCTTATGTTGCGAAACCCATTTTTGCGGAACCGCTGGATCAATAATACAATATCATTGATATAACAGAACCCACTGGCTCTTTGTTTTAGAGCATGATGCCGACCGCCATCCCAATTGATACAAATATTGCGCTCAGCCACTTCGGGAGTCATTTCTGTTGTCAAGTTTAGTGTAGCCCCAGTAATAACCCTCAAATACATCGGTAGATACGAAAAGAGTGGGCAATCACCTTCTAAGTTGAATTCATTTAGCAATGAGTTACCGTTGCTGGTGTCGTTATCAAAGGCAGTCTCTCTAGTCCGCTTTTTGTTTTCAGTTGGCATTGATAATAGACCTTTATAATAGTGGTATAAATCCCTTCGAGACCTGAATCCTGTAAAGGTGCTGTTGTTGTTATCGTCTTTCTCATTAGCGCTAAAATATTCTTCAGCGAGGCCTGTCAGTTCGCACCAATTCCCTTCATCATCATCGAACGGTAAAATTTGGTTATACCTTTCATTCAACAAAACATTCACGTATTCTCGGGTGTGGAATTGTAGTATATCGTCCCTGGAACAGATGGGCGCTTCGATGACTCGATGGAACTCGTGTAATAGTCCATATGCTTCTAAAAGACCCAGAACCAACTGGGATTTCTTATACTTGTTACAAGGAAGTAGGTCGGCTACCTGTGATTGGAATTGGGACGCAGATATGGTCAATTTGACCATTTGATACAGTGTTTCTTCTGATTAACTTTATTTCATAGTCTCATTTTGAAACTTTTGGAATTTCAATATCGATTTCTTATCTACCCACCCTTCTGATACTAAACCTCAAGAAGATACAAACAAAGCTAAAGCAGCAGGTATGAGTGCAGATTTGTATGTGGAGGCACTGGGCCATGTGGTTGAGTTGTTCAAGGACTACAAGCCAGGCACGGTGACACTCGACAATATTACAAAATTATGTCAAACACTGGGTCTTGAGTCCTTTATTGACGAGATCGAACCTAATCTGGCCCGGTTATCTACTGCATCTAAGATCATTGTCATTGATATAGACTTCGACAAGATGAAAGGCCAAGTGAAGGATGTCAAGCTGGTTCTAGCCTCGAATTTTGACAATTTCAACTATTATAATACAAAGATCGACGAGTCCAAGGCAGAAAGTAGTAATATATTATTGAATTCATTGACCAGCTATCCCGATTTGAAGCAATTTCATAGAAACTTACAATTTTTGTATTTGCTAGACACTTATTCACAAATTGATTCTGACAATAATAATACAACTACCAACACGTCCAGCAACATGGGTAGTGTCATGGGTCATCACATGAATGAAAATACTACACATGGAAACAATGTACCAGGGGGTGCTCTATCAAGCTCTACAAATATCGTTGCTAGCACAGAAAGAAATGGAAAGTTGGACTTGTTCAAATACTTTACTGAACTAGCACATTTTCTCAAACAATATTTTAAAGAAAACAACTTAGATTTGAATGTTGATGCAAACTTAAATAACCAATTTGGTATTTATATTACAACACGAGGGAATTCTTTGGAAGAAGAAAAGTTGTTAGCAAAAATTACTATAGCAAAGTCAAAAGATGTTCAACATCGTCTTTTTGAATATGTTTTCTCAGAAACTACAGGTACTTGGATTAATGATTCTCCCTCGAGCTATGTTTGTGGGGTTAGTCTTGTCATGGAAATTATTACTGCTGACACACAAGGAATTAGTAACAATCATGGCGTATGGTTTCCTGAAAGTTTTATTTCCCATGAAATAATTTTTCAAGGTAGTTTGGACGATAATAGCAATATTGTAGATACATTGGCAAATATGTCTCTTGTAAATAGCAAGGAAACTAAAATTTGTCATTTAATAAACGACTTTACTACAAAAATGTGCCACATCAACAAATTTGACATCAGTAATGATAACCTCGACTTGGTTGCAGAAATTTTAACGTTCGTTCGTTGGTATAATACAATTTTACAACCAGTTCTCTTTATCATAGAAAATTCAAATCAACATCATGGAAGCCGCTCAAAGGGGAAAGGAAGATTAGATTCTTTTTCATTATCGTCTGGTGGGAATAGGTTTGGCAGTGTAGTAGGTAATATTGGAATATCTCCACCCTTATCGGCTTCGTCTACTGGCATGTACAAACATAGAAGATCGTCATCGAAAAACAAGAGGCCAAGTATTACAGAGTCCACAATGTTAAAGGATGAAGGTCTACAACAATATAACTTGCATGAGATCATAGCCCAACCTGTTATAGAAGAAAATGACACATCGCTGAACTTAAACATGAATAATGAAGAAGCTTTAATAATTGAGAGCGATGAGAATGACGATAAAATGGCCATCGATGAAGTCCCCGCAGAACTTCCGAAGACTAGCCCCGATGAATGTGAATTGATCATATCGGAGGATCAAGTTAGACTTTCAGGTATTGCCACCTGCAGCTTATATGATACTTTTGAGAAATGGGAAAGCTTCTTAGTAATGCTTAAAGAAAATATTGAATAAAACATTCCGCATATGGAGATATTAAAAATATTTATTGAAATAAACATAATCTGACTATATTTCATGTTCAAAACTTAGTTGATTATATAATTTAAACTCTGGGAGAACGGTAGCATCGGATCAATCAGTTACCGTTGCAATTATAACCGATATATGTTAGTCTTATAACTAGTTAACTCTCAGATCATATGCGAGACGTGTAGTATGCTTCAATTTCAAACATAAGTGTATGTTAATAAGGATGATTATTGTGAAGAAAATAAATAAGACATAATTCACTTCTAAAGACTGTGTTTCCTTGGATAAATTAATACAAACATAATTACAAATTCTATATAAAACACAATTTTGTGATCTCTAATTAAGATCTAAGTTATGAGAGGGGATTAGAATTGATAGTCATTAAATTAAGGATGTTTAAAGTCGATTCGCTTATTCGTCATAATTTTCATCCTCCTCCACCTCTCTCACCACGTTTTCCCTCTGACTCTCAACGTTAGTGCTAGCTGTATCATTTGATACTTCATTAGTCTGTTCTTGTTCTTCTTCCGCACGTAGTTTGGCTTCCTCCTTCATCTTCTCCATGGCCTCTGCAGTCGGTTTTATCACTGTTTCTTCATCTTGCTTTATTTCGCCTTCTTCATCTTGTGCCTTCTTTTCTTCGCTTTCAATACCCGCGTCATGAGATCCACTATCCTTATCATCAACAGCTACGTTAGTTACATTTGCTGGTCCTTGTCCTGTCTCTGCTTCACCTGTGTTTGATATATTATCCTCTGTCGTAGCTTTTACCTCAGCAGTTTCCGGACTGGTGTTATTTACAGTTTCTGGCTTCGCTAGTTGCGTTGGGGCGTCAGCTATCTGATTTTCCTCGTTTACTGTAGCGGTATTTTCACGCGGCGTGTCTACAACTGTAGCACCTTTGGTAATATCATTGACACTGGGCAGGGTCTCATTACTGGATTCAGTCGTTTGAGCCGTGCTTTCTTGCGCTGGTGCAGTGTTTGGTGATAAAGTTGCCTCTGGTACCACGGCTGTGGTTTCGGGTACTACATTTTGTGTAGTTTCTGCAGGCTTAACTTCAGTGTTCTCCTCTTGAGGTACGTTTGGTGTAGCCTCAGTTGCCTTCTGCTCGTCGGTGCCATCAGTTTTTATTTTCTTTAATTTTGGTTCGTCTTCATTCTCTGTATCGTTCGCATTCATGATTGAGCTAACAGAGTTTTGTTGGCTTGTTTCGTTATGAGATGATGAAACAGCGGCACTCACCAATGTTTGAATGTTTTCATCGTTAGATCTCTTTTGTGGTATGGTTTGAGCATTATCTTTGCTTGTTTCTGATGGCTGATTAGTAGATGGAACTTGATTACTTTGTACTAGTCCTTGATTGGCAGGTGAGGCAAGTTGTGTGGTTGCTGGTTGTTGTGGTTGTGGTTGTGGTTGTTGTGGTGGCTGTTGCTGTTGCATAGAGGGTAGAGGCTGTTGGCCAGCTTGTGTTGATTGGGGTTCTATTTGTTGACGTTGTTGAGGTATTTGAGCTTGTTGTAGGGGTGGCTGTAATACCTGCTGAGATTGCAACTGTTGTTGAGTTTCATTTGATATAGGTTGTAACTGGATAGTAGCTGATGGTTGTTGGGCCATACTTTGTGGAGGCGCCGAATTCCCTGTCATGTGTTGTTGTAGGGGCATCATTTGTTGTGGTTGTCCCACTAAATGAGGTGGTTGGGATGCAAACTGTTGTGGAACTTGCAATTGCTGAGGTTGTGGCACTTGAGCTAATTGAGGTTGTTGTGGCTGTGGCTGCTGTAGTTGTTGTGATACTTGTGGCAGTGCTCCCTGTGGGTACATTGCTGTCACGGCAGGTCTGACATTTAATGGATTTCCCTGATCGCTTGTTTGTAATGTAGGTTGCAACATTATTGGAGGAGGCTGTTCGTTGTTACCCATATGTTGTTGTTGTAGTTGTGCTGGTGGAGGCAGCGCCTGCTGTTGTTGCTGCTGTTGCTGCGCGACTACATTAGGATTTGCCAGTTGTTGCGTCAGAGCCTCTAGTCTCTTCCTGATGTGAACATTCTCTGGATCTAACCTCGCTGCCTGTTTGTAAGCGTCGAGAGCGTCCGTTAGTTGATTATTACAAGTCTCGTACAGCGTACCAAGGTCGTACCATACCTCGCTTATGTATGGGTTCAACCTGATTGCTCTAGTGTACGCGTCGAGGGCGTCTCTGTATTGTGATATTTGATAGTACAAGACCCCGATCGAACACCAGAAGATTGGATTCCTCGAGTCTCTGTTGACGGCCTGTTGGAAAGCGTCGTATGCAGCAGTGTAGTCGCTTCTAATCATGTGTACACGACCCAAATGGTACCATGTCGTGGCGTCGGATGGGTCGACCTCCAGAGACTTTAACAGGTAGTTGAGAGCCTTTTGAGGGTCATAAAATTGGACGTTGTTCATACCGTAGAGACAACCCAGTTGTTGTAACACCTTCGCATGGTGTTCATTCTGCATCAGGACGTGCTCGTACGCCTCTCTGGCTCCCTGCCACTCGCCCATACTTTCTAGGACAGACCCGAGTTGGAACCAGATATCCCACTCCTGGAGAGGTGCAGGTGGTTGCTGTAAGATGTACCTGAAACACTCTAGTGCTTGATTCCATTTCGCCTGATGCTTGTAGATGATTCCCAGTCTGAAATAGATCTCGTTCGCCTTTTCGAAATGTGGATCCAATTCCAAAACTTTAGCAAACGCTTCCTCTGCGTAATCGAGGGACCCGTACCTATCATACAGGATCCCAATTCCATGCCACAATTTGGGCACATTGGGGTTGGGCAAATGGTACAGTGCCTGTTGGTATGCGTTGTAGGCTCTCTGTAAGTCATCTAGCATCAGGTAGCAGTGTCCCAGAGTCGCCCAGACGTCTGACAGCTCCGGGTTCACCTGCAGTGCTCTCTCGTAGAGCTCGGCGGCTCTTTGGAACATATCTCTCGACCTGTACAGGTGCGCGAGCGACGTGAGGGCCTTTGTCGAGGAAGGGTTGAATTGTAACGTTGCATCGTACGCCAGCGCGGCACGGTCTGCGTCACCGATGGTCTCTGCCAGCGACGCGATGGACAACCACGTCTCCGCGGTGGACTGCTGCACGGGGTCTACCTGCACGTTGACGGCGTTGGCATTGTTTGCATTCTCCGCGTCGTTCCCCTCTGTGCCGTTGCTGTTGTCGGCGGTCTTATTCGGGTCGGTGCCCATCCTGTCTGGCTGCGCTGCATTGCCGCTGTTGTTGTTATTGTTGTTGTTGTTGTACACTACTTTGGGGCTAGTCATCTGCGACTGCGGCAATTTGCTCACATTCATTAGAGTAGGCATATTGTTGTTGTTGTTATTGATGTTGTGTTCGTTGCTGATGGCGGTGTTTGTTGTTGTTGTTGTTGTTGTTTCTTCCTTAACGGTGTTTTTATTACTCCTATTTTTCGTCTTTGTCCTGTTCTTGTTCTTGGTCATAGCCAGGCTTGCTGTTCAGTCCAGTTTTGAGTCTCCGCACCTAGTAACGTAACGATTGGCACAAACAGGAAGGGTATTCGAAACCAAATTGACTTAAAAGCAAAACCCGTCAATGGAGAGGATGGAAGTGGTGTAAAGAAGAACAAGAAAGGAGGAAAGTGCTTGTGGGAAACAGGACAGAATAAACAAACCAATCGAACCCAACCACTCAAAACGGTTTTGTTTTCTCCTTTGACAAAAATTCACGATAATTTTTCCTTTAAAGAGGGAAACAATGGAAGAAAGAATAAACATAAACAAAGGAACAATGGGAATCCGCAACACAAAAGAAGGAAAAAAAGAACAAGCCAATCTAAGAGAATTTATTTATATATCCCCTTTGCCCGTCACCCCCACAGGGATTTCTGAGCAGGGGAAACACAAAGATTGAATGCGCGACACAAGAAAAAGAAAAGACAAGGTTTCGTGCCAACCGGCTATTGTGTTCGCGTTATTGATGTACTCCCGCCTATTGTTCCATTGACAAACTCTATTGTTTCTCCTGTGGGATTATCCCGTTTTGCACCTCTCGGCTCGGTATCCTACGCAATTTCCTTTTCCCGAAAGGGGGGGGAGGGGGAGGGGCATCGTTTCCTGGACGGTGGCGAGTTAGTTTGCAAGTTTCTTTTTTTAGTTTCCCTTTCAAGGGATGCAAGATAAGGTTTTCGGCTGAAACGTTCGTTCCGCTAATTTCCGCTTTGGCTTCGGGTGGGGCAGCCGCCGCGTTGGGCGTGTCATCTCCTACGGCGTAACGTAAGCCGTCCCGTTCTTCCCGGCTGTGGTAACCTCCCGTAATGAAGAGTTGGAGAAGGGTGTGCAAGTCATACCATGCAATCTATTTGTTTTAGGAGGGGGGCAGGTGTGCAAGTCATACCATGCAATCTATTTGTTTTAGGAGGGGGGCAGGTGTGCATCGGTTAATTCTTGAGCGTACGTTTTATAATAACTGCAAATAGTGTGGTATGTTGGCTTGGCTACGAATGATAGATTAATTTACGTTTTGATGTGCAGCATGGGGGTCTTCATCTTTACCAAGAACCTATCATGTAATATTTTATCAGTTTCCTGAAAGGCAAGGGAAGTCAACACCACACCCTCGAACTCAATAACAAACTGGCTCTCACCGCCAAGGCGTAGAAAAGGGGGGGCGGGATTTGCGCCCTCGAAGATGCGAGTGGCAGGTGGAAAAGGGATACAGATACCACTGTGTGTACACATTCTTAACACTCGTTAAACCCGGTACGACGGATTTGGGCAGCTTGCCGAGAGCAATTGGAGAACACGCGAAAATAGGGGTTCTCTCTCTTCTCTTTCGGTTTAGTGGTAAATACACCCTTTCGCCAACGAGTAATGGCAATAATGACAGACAGCCCCCTTAATTCTGGATTCTCTGAAATCATACTGAAAGTAAGAGAAAATATCATTGGACCCTTTTCTTCCGCAAAGAGAATCGTGCGATTCTAGAGCGTTCTATTTTTGTGCTACAAATTTCTGAGGACAATACTGCTTAACAAAGATAATCGCCATCACTGCCGCCAATGAGGAAAAAGAGTGGGAAACAACCAAATACCTGTAGTGTGTGGGTGTACGAAGACAATAAGCGTGTGGCTTAAGTGATGATTGGAGGCTTATGTCAGTAAATATATCCCTGTCCCCCTCTGTCATCCTTTAGTTGCGATGCCTAAGCGACAGTGGCCTTTTGACATAATATCATCATTGGGTTGCTGGTGTGTAACATGCAAGGATGAACAACTAATCGATGATATCGATATTATACACGACTAGTTGACACCTGTCATGTTCGGCGGTAGCGTCACAAAATATCTTTATTCTTGTTCAACACAATTCAGTACTAGTATAACAAAGATAATAATATATCCACCGGAGTTGATATTTCCTTAGATCTCGTGATTACTTAGTAATATCTATTATAGGGATAAACTTTTGTATATTCCGATTTGTTCGTTGCCTGTGAGTGTATATATATATAATGGGATTTTCAAAGATTTGTTCCTTAGTATTGACCCTACTGAATGTGTTCTTGTTTACTTCAACTTAGTCTATTTCATCCTCGTTAAAACCCCTAAACAGTGATGAGGTTCGTCAAGCCTGGAAATTACTTCTTCATACTACCATGGATAGCGTTTATTCCCTGGTACGGGATGCTGATCACTATGCTAATATGCTGGGCTGCTCAGGGACATCCCATATATTGGTTCATGCATACTGATCAATTCCCAGTGTTCATATCTGATATCGGTGCCACAAACCTGAGACCCCTATTTATCGCGTGTTCTGGCTGGCAAGGCATCGGTTACGTGGTCACCGTGTTCTTAGAGTGGGCGCAGAGAAATTGGTTCATGATGAATCCCTGGTTCAGTGTAGATGAAAGGAACCTGATCATTGCCGCTTTTTGGCTAGGGCTTGTCGGTGAGTTGGGCCTTCTCTTCTGCACTATTTGGACAACAGCAGCGTTTCCAAATGTCCATACTGCCATGGTTTGTATCTTTATCATATTCATGTTTCTATCAATCGTATGTCTCACAGCCCAATACTTCTCCATGGGGAGACATTACGCCATGATCCATACAAAGAATAATGGAATCGTCTACGAAGAAGATGATATGAAATGGTGGCAGTGGAGAGGGTACGTGTGGAATAAGTTCACCATCAGTGGCTGGGTGAAAACTGTCTGGTTGGTGTGTGCAATTGTATGGGCTGTATCCTTCGCCACAATTCCAAGTGATTCCAACTCCGCAAAATTTGAATGGCTATTGGCCTTTTGGTTAGGGTTAATCTTCATTATCCTCTCAGTTGATTTCTATTTGGGATCCACATGGAAGACATCAAAGTATTTCCCTCGCTTAAAGAGCTATGGTGGCTATTATAAGTTTGAACAGTATATGCTAAAGAACAACGGGTACGAGGTAACTTCTGAGAAGACGTACGAAAACGAAACCACCTCTGAGGAATCTTCAACAGATGATGTACCAAGGACCACAAGTGATGATAATGATAACGTTGTGAATAACCACGCCCTGGCTGTTTGATTTATACCTTTTTTTTTTCATCTTAACTGTTTTTTTGTGCCTTTGAATTCTTAAATCAAGTGATACCCTTTAATATTCTTATACCTTTTCATATTCCCTTAATGATCTTTGATATTATAGTGTACCGTCTTTAATACTCAAATTATTGCTTCGACAGCGTCCTTTTTAATATTCCATACGCAATATCGCTTTTTTGATTTTTTAGAGTGTCTTTTACATCACTCACAATACCTTGTAACTCATCTTTCAAAGTTTTCAATTATTAATGTCCTCATTAGTTATATAATATACTAGTATATTCCTAAAGATATAAAAATTCAAATAACTCAGTATTAAGCGTTAATATAAAATTAAATATCAAAATTAATAAAAACAGCTAGGTTCAAAAGACTTCCTTAAAGAGACTTTCCTTACCTCCTTCTTTCACTAAATCATCGTCAACGTCATTGTTGTTATTGTCGGTTGACGCTAATAGTTTCTCTTCACTACCATTGTTTTCAAGAGAACCTTGGGAAAATCCTGTAAATGATGTCCCTTCACCATTGTCAACATTTTTAGTGTCAGAGACACCAGTATCATGCCTTGGATCGTCAGATTCGTGAGCTTGAATCGGCTTCTCCACAAGCGTTGATTCTGGTTTCAATTTAACCGCTGTGGTACCGCTAACCTTGTTCTTCCCGTTTCTATCAACACCAGAGTTGTTTCTATCCTTTTCATATTTCAACCTAGAACCAATAAATATATGATTTCTCCAATTCTTGTTCCGTGTCGACCCACGGGAGGGAACGTCATCCATTACTCCACTTACACCAGTAAGTGATCTCGCAGATGCAGAGGCTTCTGCACCATTATAACTCTCATTATTGAAACCATTGGAATCTACATTTTCGGTACTGGTACCAGCGCTGGCTTCAGCAGATGATGCTATTATCGTTGGCTTGCCCATATTGGTGGCCCTAGACGCTTGGCGAATTACACCAACATCCTCATCCTCCTCATCTTCATTTTCTTGAATGGCTTCTCCACTTCCGACGACATTTGCATCATCTTTACGAGCAGCTTCATTTTGTCGCTTGATGACATCGGTATCGCTATACTGACTTAATTGGCCCGTGGAGCCCATTGATAGTCCCAGTGAGTCTCTTAGTTGATTTTCCTCGGCTAAATTATTCTCTTTGGAACTTCTCATGTTTTGTAATAAAGTGACTCGTTCCTTCTTCAGCTCCAGTTCTTGCTCGCATATCTCAAGTTCCTTTTTACGGATAGCTATTTGTTTCTGTAACTCATTCAACTTCCTCTTCTTCAATTCAACAGTGTTTTCCTCCTTCTTTTTACTTCTTTGGAGAGAAATCAACATATCTTCGTGTTCTTGCCTTTCTTTCTCCTTCTTTTTAGAATGGATAGATATAATGGATTTTCTTTCTCCATGTTCGTCGTGATCCAAGCCGCTTGGCCCTTTTTCCAGATCTAGCCTCTCATCCAAAGAGATAATAGTGCTATCACGAGCTTCAATTTCGTTCTCGAGGTCTTTAATTTCAATTTTTAGCGCCTCAATATCGGTTTGTATTTTTTTACGTTCATTCTTAGTGGTGTTAAGATCATCAAAATAAGGTTTCATTATTTTAACTTCTTCGGTGTCTAAGGCCGTTAGATCATTTTGACGAATAAGCAACCAATCGGCCAATTCCTGTTCTTGGTTTTGTTCATTTTCACGAGCCTTTGCCTCCAATTGTTGGCTCAACGTGTCTCTTTGCTTTCTCACATCAACTAACTCCTGCTTCCTCTGAGTAACTTTCTGTTCCATACCAGCAATCATTTGATTAAGTTTTTGTCTTGACGATTCTTCAAGATTGGCTCTCCCCCTCTGGTGTTCCGTTCTCGATCTTTGTACCAGTTCATTATCGTTTTTGTTCCGGATCAATTGTAATTGTTTCCATTGGGCCATATCGCTTTCGTATTTGTAAACTCTCTTGTCGATTTCCATATCTACTCTACGCTCCTCTTTTGCCCGTTCGTCCACTTCCTTGAGGATAGGTTTGACAAGACTCCTGGCAATCTCATCGACATCTCTGTTACTCAGCCACAGCCCTCCGCCGAGGTTAATCTTCCCCTGAGTCCTCTCGACGACACCGGCCTCCACTTTACGGGCCCTTAGTAATTCATTTGTAGCTATCTGAACTGCCTTCTTGTTATAATCCATATTCCCATATAGCAGTAACTGTGAGTCTTGTGGTTCAAAGCCTGCCAGCCGTTTCGCTGTACGCTCTTGTGCTTGTCTCCATACCTTCTCGGAAGTCATGGACTTGAAGATCTCCATCTTCTGCTCCTCTAACTCCAATTGGCGTCTCCTGTCACGTTCAAGGGCCTGTGGTAGATAATTTTCTGCCTGCACAGCCTGCGCGGCCCTCCACGCATTCGTCTCCCTGCTTGAAGTTACGCTCTTTGGTTCTGGTGTGTATCGTTTCGTGATCCTGTTGTTGGCCCTGCGCTCCGCACCCTGTAACACCTTGGATAAGTCCATCTTCTTCCGCACATCGGGAGGGACAAACTCCCCACCGACTGGGGTAGTCATAGCAGCGACGAGTTGGGCGTCCTTACGGAGGACCGCCGTTGCGGAATTGACTGAGTACAGTCTGCGCATCTCGGCGATCTTCTTATTATGCTTCTCTTCCAGGGCGCGCGTGCGCTTGTCTTGCTCGCCAATGGAGAACATGGCGTAGTCGCTGAGATTCCTGGCAGCCATCAATGCGTCGTCGTGTGGTCCACGTTGTTGTTGCTGCTGTTGCTGTTGCTGCCAGTTACCGCCTGTGTAAATAGCCGCATTGGCAGCCGAGGCAGCTGTAGTGGTTTTGCCAAGGGTGATGTGGGCATTAGGTAAACCAACCGAGAGCCTCGTTGCTGGAGATTCGTAGACGCCGTACTTCAACTTGGCAATGTACAGGGCCTGCTTGCTGAGCGGTTTGCCGGGGGACTGGTAGACATCCCTGTAAGAGGCTGATGAGTCCTGTTGGGGTGACAACTCCTCCGGCACTAGCATAGTGCGCGGTTCAGAGGAGCTCCCCTCGTAGCTGTACTCCTCGATGATGTCGGGGGATTCCACTTTGTCATGCGCATCTCCACTGGGGACAACCACGGTCGTCTTGGTGGAAACGGTCTTCCTAGTCGTAGTCACCGGTGGTGCTAAACTGGTCTCCCCAAGAGGTGTACCAGTCTCCTGGGACACCTGCAAGTTATCCAGTGCAGAAACAAGCGACATACCGATCTGAGACCACCTGCCAGACCGCGGCTACATTATCACATCTCGCCGCCCGCTTGCTTATATACTCAGCAACAGGGTGCAGTGAGACTTTGTGAAGTAAGGGTGCGTTAAAGAGGGGAGTTCTGAACGCGCAACAAGAGGGGTGGAATGGTATCCCTTATATGCACGAACGCCTCATATGAACTGTCCCCTGATCCGCCTCGCCAGTTGTACGTCATTCTTCATGAGTGTGACCCTCTTTGCGTGGATCGCCAGCAGGTTTGCGTGTTCTAGGAGCCCCACTAAGTATGCCTCACTGGCCTCTTGTAACGCAAGGATGGCCATAGATTGCCAGTGGAGATCTTGCCCAGAGGCGATAAAATCCTCAGTAACCTCCTTGACGAGTCTTGCGAATGGTACTTTGGACAGGAGCAGTTCTGTGGACTGCTGGTACTTCTTAATCTCATACAGGGCCAAGTTACTGGGTCTATGCTTCCCCCGTGTGGCATGATGACTGGACTCCCGGAGTCTCCCCTCTTGAATCTGTCTGACTCTCTTTTGTAATTTGGCCCTGTCCCCGTGGGAGTGTCTGTCCTTGTGGCGATGTTTTGAGACTCTGTGCGGTGTGGTCCTCGGCGTTGAATCAGCTGTAAGTGGATATTCGCTTTGTTCCTCATAGTACGAGTCCCGGCGCGCAACTGGTTCTGTCTCCTGTTGCTCTGCGTCTCCACCAATGTAATCCGCATCCTGGTCCTCATCGTATTCCTCACCGTAGACGTCGGCAGCAGTAAAGTTATCGTTATCCTCCCCATAGGTGTCCATAGTGACACCAGCACCGGGTCTGTGTTGTACATGGTCGAACTCGTACCGTCTGCGGTCCTCCCCGGTCCGGTGCAGGAAGCTCCTATGCTGTCTGGTCCGTTGTAGCAACTGTAGCGCGCGAGCGTTGATCTGTTCTTGGTCTGTCAGGCCGTTATCACCTGTGGCCCACTGCTGACTCTGCATCTCTAGACGTGCTTTCGTGTGTGTATGTGTTTGTCTATAAGCGGCGGGTGTCCTGTATAGCCAACCCACCTCTGCAATGCTCGCCTGTGCAAACTATCAACAAAACACACTCATCAACAAACATCAACAAACGCGAACTCGAAGTCTCGAAGGCTTCAACTTCGAATCGACGGCAAGGCAAACGCGAAAACGTAACAACGAAGAGCTTTATACACTCTCACTCGAACGATAAACACAAAAGACAGCCACGCAGCAATGGCCCCCTTCAAGCTGGACAACGTCCTCATCGTCTACCCGAAGACCCTCACCACGCTCGTCCAGTTCGGCCTCAGCGACGACGCGTTCCTCGTGCCGGACTGGGAAGTCCCCACCGCCATCCACAAGTCCATCGACAACGACACGCAGTGGTACTCGGAGCCCGACACGCGCACCACGGAGGTGCACCCCATCAGGGACGGCGCCATCGTCCACTTGGACGCCTTCCTGCAGTACCTCAAGCTTCTATACGGATCTGTCCTCTCGAGGGCACGAAACCCACCGGCTGCGGCCGCCAGTGGTGGAGCCAACGAGCCCGTCCTGACGGAGTTGCCGGCCGTCGACCTGACTAACGTGGCGCTGCTGATAGTGACGCACCACTCGTGGTCCCACGAGCAACTGGAGAGGATCACGCAGTGGTGTTTCGAGCAGTTACACGTCCGCGGGTTGCTCTTGTTGCCGAGCAGTCTCGCTGCCGCTTACGCGGTCGTGTCGCAGCCGAACTGTGTCGTCGTGGACGTCGGCGCCTCGCACACGGATGTCGTCCCCGTCTTGGACTACGTCGCGTTGGGCCATTTAGCCGCGACGCGCCCCGTCGGTGGTGACGATATCAACAAGAGGCTCAAGAGGCTGTTGCCGCACTTGTCCGAGGACACCGTCGAGATCCTGAAGAAGTCCAACATATTCGAGGTGGTGAACGACGACATGAAGAAGTTGCACAACATCCTCAATACGGATACTCCGGACGACGAGGACAACGGCACTCTGGACGTGGTCGATATAGTCACCTCAGGCAGGGACACGAGGGAGGTTCTAGAGGAGCGCGAGAGGATGAAGCACGAGCGGCAGAAGAATGTGCCCAACACGGACCTCGAGTTCAACACTTTCTGGGACCAAGACGGGAACGAGGTATCTGTCGGGAAGCAGCGCTTCCAAGGGTGTGACGAGCTGATCTTGAAGGTCTCCCGCGCCATCGGGTTCGTCATGGGCCAGTTACAGGACCCTACTAAATTGAGGGCCGCGTGGGAGAATATTATTGTTGTAGGTGCCACCAGCTCCATACAGGGGTTCAAGGAGGCCCTCTTGGCACAATTGGTCAAGGACTATTTGGTGATCGAGCCAGAGGCCGAGAGGACGCGCAGGGAACAACAGGCGCTAGAGTCCCTGCCGGCTTACAAGAGGAATAGAAACAAGTTCATGGATTCGTCGTTCATAAACGCCGTCGAATATACCCAAGTTCCGACAATGATCAAGTTGGCTAAATACCCAGAATATTTCCCTAATTGGAAGAAACAGGGCTACGCCGAGATCAATTTCTTGGGGGCACAGATTGTCGCCAGACAAGTGTTTACCCACTCGAGAGATGTACTATATATCGCCAAGGAGAAATATGACGAATCGGGGCCCAGTTGCATATGGGAACTAGAGTTTTAACTCTCCGTTACTGACACATATTTAATATAATAGTAGAAATAACTAAAGTTGATGTGAAGAATTACTATATGATCAACGATCGGCAAAATTTAAATATTCCTGGATCTCTTCAATTGTTTCTCGCGAGTCGCAATTGGCCTTGTATCGTATAGGTTTGTAAGTCTTGAAATTTAGCACTTCTCCTGATTGAGGGAGCCCAGGAACCCTCTGCTTAGGAGGATTCAAAATCTTGCTCTCGGGGGTATTATTCATTCTGATGAGGTTCTTGATCGGGGTTACTATTTGTTGGGAAGATTCTGAATTGTTACTGCTGCTCCTATCTGTAAGTAAATCTCCGTTTCGGCTGTCCTTTTGTTTATCAACTAGAGTATCGGAGAACGGGATTTTTTGGTCAGTCTCTGAACCCACTATTGACATTGGTTCAATGTACGATGATACAATAGATTCCCCTGAAAAATTGTCCGAATCTACCCTCGTTATTGCCCCTTGGGTATTCAAGAATATATATTTTTCATTGGAGTTATTTGATGGTTCTATAGTATTTTTGTTCTGATGCGAGTTTTCTTTCTTCTTATCTTTTGGTTTCCACAACGTTTTGAAGAATTTCTTTATCGATTTATTCGCCTTTTTCTTGGTCTTTTCATTTTTGGTTGGAACCCTCAAATTATTTCCAGAGATAGCATTTACAAGCACCTCCACAGTGATTCTCTTGGTAATATCCTTATTTAATATATTCTTGATCAAGATTTGGTTTAATTGATCGCCAGATTTTAATTTCTGATCGAGAGAAACATTATTAATTTTATGATAGGTATCAAATTCGTTCGTACCAACAAAGGGTAATTCATTGAACAAAATGCAGTATATTGTTACACCAAGAGACCAGATATCAATCTTAAATCCATCTATGCTATTAGGAGACTCTGCCTTACTGTTAAATTGGCAAAGCTCCGGGGGTAAGAACGCCGGCGTTCCTACTATCTTGTTTAATTCTCTCTCGAAACAAGCATCCAGGCTCGTTTGTGAAAGTGGGCTATTCTGGAACAAAGGATCCTGTGGTATCAGTATACTACAACCAAAATCAGAAATTTTTAAATATCCACTCGTTGAATCCACTAATATGTTCGATGGTTTAATGTCCCTATGTATAATACCGTGTATTTTTAAAGCTTGTAGCCCTGCAGTAATGTCCTTTAGAAATTTTAATGTGTATTGTTCCAAAGTAGTAAGATGTGGCTGAAATTGTTTCCACTGGGACGGTATTTCATCGAGGGTGTTTCTCTTCCATATTAGTTCCCCTAAGTTGCACCACTCGTATACTAACCAAGTATCCCAGCTTCCATTAAAGTCGAAACATTCAATAAATTTTATGATATTAATATCTCCTCCACCACTATTCACTCTCTTCATAAGTAGTATTTCCCATCGTACTTTGATCAGATTCAAAATCATTGTAATCTCATCCCCACTCAGATCTTCATCGCCCCATCCAAGTTGTCTCCATAAGTTAACCTGTCGGAGGATTTGATTCATTCCAAATAGAGGCATATCACCCTTCCCCCGTTTGCGAATTCTCTTAACAGCATATACCGTATCCCCATCGGACTTGCGATGACATTTATAGACGGTCCCGTATTGGCCTCGGCCCAATTTGCCAACGAATGCAAGCAACTCCCGCGGGTCGCCGTCCCGAATTAGCGTATGGGTCTCTGATTTTATGCTTGGTAATATCAATTGGATTAGATCATTGTACGATTTGATGAGTGACACATCAAAATTCTCTGATACATGGGAGAAAGATTGTGTAAATGGAGACGTTTCCAATAGAGACGGTACTCTTGTAGTATGATCCCTCACCTTGTACATACACGGTCTGTTCTATAAACGTTGGTAGAATAGTGACCAATTCATGAATATTTGGTATCATTATTTTTTTTTAGTGCCTAGTAAATAATAAATGTCATATGAATTTATAAAGTTTGAATAGGAAATATATAACAGCATTAAGAAGATGGGAAGTAGACCTTCAGGCTTCGGAATTTTGGTAGTATGTGTATAGGATATATGAGATAAATGCGTATTAGTTCATTGGGTGGGAGATTCGCTGCCTGGACGTAAAATTTGAGGTCAAAAATTCGTTAAATTAGAAGTCGCCGTGTTTCCTATGTGTCTTTAGATGTTGAGATAGATTATCACTTCTACTAAATCTCTTCTCACATAGCGTACATGGGAATGGTCTTTCATTCGAATGGACAGATCTAATGTGTCTCTTCAAATGTTCGCTTCTCTTAAACGCTTTAGTGCATTGTTGACAGTTAAATGGCTTGTCCTCGGGGTCATCATTCATCTCAGTATCATCAATCTCATCATTATGGATGAGTGGATTTGATGGCAAACCTGACAAGAGTGACGAAGATCTTACCACGCCGATAGTCGACTTCCTTCTCCCGTTGTTATTACTCTTGCTAATTGAAACAGAAGGGGCCGAAAGTGATGAGGACCCTGATGAGATAGACTTTCTCTTTGTAATTCTTGTAGGATGGTTATATTGCTGTGAATCGATTGTCGGGAAGGTATCAAGCTTGGGAATACCCTTGACGGCCAATTTTGCAGCCATTGACGCCTTATCTGATAGCATCATCGACGGTTTGATAAACTTCTTCTCAGAGGTCTGCTGTATATGTTGTTTCGCTATCGTACCGATATTTTTATGTGTGTTGTTTAAGAATGAAGGTTTGAATGGCTCAATGTCAATTCCGTCATCGATATCTGAGAGGATCGCATTTTCATTGTCAATATCAGTTGGCGCCGCGATATTTTCCACATTTTCGTAGAGTGTATTGAACAGTTCGTTACTCGTTATCGTTGGCACTGATGATCTTTGCCTGTTGAAGCCATTTTGTTTTGGTGAATATAAAAAGTTGTTGAATTCGTTAGGCATTATCATTTCCTCGTTGTTCTTTACGCCCGCATCATCTGCGTTATTCTTATTGGAGAAGTTCATGTTGTAGTCATTGAGCACTTGTGAAATCTCATTATTTGAAGAGACTAGGTTTGGCGAAGCAAGCTTGTCGTCGTTCCCATTGGATAAGTTCCAAAAGTCCACGGAGTGAGAAATTGAGTTTCTCGCATCCGTCATGAGAGGTACTTGCGTCGAAGAAGAGACAACCTCACTGAACCTCCTATAGCTTGGGTTAACCAATAGATCATTATTGTTTGAAACAAAATCCTGCAGAACTGTTTCAATTTGTTTCGAGTTATCATTATTATCTAAAAACGACGATGCAAAGGCCTGCTTGTTATCATTTTCGTTAGACTTGTTGTTGTTCATCAGTTGCAAGGGGGATACCAACTGCTGCTGTTGTTCTTGTTCCTTATCATCTAATAATTCTAATAGTTCAGTCATAGCAGTTGGACTGGATAAGGATTGTAAATTGATTGGAGAGTCATCAGCAACAGTTGAGTTATCTGTTACTGTAGCACTGGCATTGTTGTTGTTATTGTTATTGCCGCTGTTATTGTTATCATTAGTTGAAAACCCCTTCGTACTCGTGCTGTTCGATAGTAAGACACTGTTCGAGATAGGATTGAATCTGAAATTCAGCTTGGATAAATTGGCTAGGCTATTATTAGCAGTATTTAGTTTTGTGGTGGAAGAAGATAGAGATGGAGACGAGAAACTTGTTGAGTCATTAACCACGTAGTCATTTGACGTCACAGAACCATTACCGTTAGTGGCACTGTTGTTGTTATTACTCGTGCTGTTACTGTTGGTGTTCTTGTGAGTACTCAATATTTCATCCAAATTGTTGGTATCTTTATCCTTATCGTTACTAAAAGGTGTGATACTGGAATCATTGGCCATTGGAGACTCTGCGGAATAGTTCAAATAGAAATTATAGTCCGGAGAGGCCACAGACTCCATGTGATTCCCAATATTATTGTTATTGCTATTCTTGGTATCATTACCAGTGACTGTGTTGTTGTTTGCACCGGTGTTCTCTGTGATGGTATCCATTTGTACATCAAACCCGTTTACACGGTTCTCGGTACTCTTTGACATTCCCTCAGGAATGTATTTTGGAGTGGCTGCTAACATTATAAATAGAGAGTTGTAATAGAAAGATGTAACTTTTTTTAAAATTAAAAGATACGAATCTTAACGATCGACAGATATGATATATCTTTTTTGTGATATGACCAACCAAAAAAGAAAATTAATCGATTAGATCCGATTTGGTTGAAAGAACTGAGAAGATTGCGATACGGATATGTGAAATTTGTATCTGGTCGTCCAGTGAAGGTATGGCTTTATTGATTGTATTTTTGCCCTTTTGTTGTTTGCGTTGGTTAAATTATCTTTTCTCTCTTTGACAGAAACGATACGATAACGATATTTTCACTTATATATGTGAGTCGTGTCTTTACTATCTTGTTTGCTGAAGAACAATAAGAGTGACGTGGGGCCCTAAGAAAAGCAAGCAAATACGTGCCATACTGTATTCACTAATATACGAAAATATTGAGAGAGGCCATATATATGAGAAGTGGAGTGAGCTCAGTACAATGATGCGTTATGTGACTTATGCAAAAACAACAGAAAATAAAGTTTAACCGAATATTAGAATATCCAGCGGTCCCGTACGAACAACAAACAGCAACAAACAACTTCCCTTACCAGATAGTAAAGACAAAGTTATTTGGACTAAATTCTCGTTGAGTTCTCGTTCTCTGTTCTCTGTCTCATTTCGCTACGGGTGGTGTGTGTAGTGTGAGTGAGTACCCACCCACATGGAAAGATCCGCATTCACCTCTTCATCAACGTATTATTTTATTCATTTATTCATTCCGCAAGAATGATAATAATACAATAGCAGCAGTAGTAGAAGCGATAATCTACCCACACAAACAGCCACAAAAACAAAGGACTCGATCCGGAAAAAGACCCGCATCGAACCAATTCCGAGAAACAGAAGAGATCCAGAGGGTAGTGAATAATGAAAACCCACACCAAACACAGCAACAAAAAAAAAGGGGGGGCCGGAAGGCGGGGGAGGGGAAAAGAGTACACAGAATACTGCCGGGCGGAAACTCGGAGAGGGGCTTTTTTTTTTAAAGTTCTCATATTTGCAGTATTCGGTAAATGAGAGCCGAGTCTCTCTCTCCGATCTCCTTCACCGTGTGGTGTCCAGATGGCTGCAGCCAAACCCGTTCATTATAGTGGCTATCGGTGCCGTTTTCCCCCAATAGATATGACGTCCCTTACAATAGGAAAGGTACACCCCACTGTTGTCGTTAGTTGTGTTGTACCTTACTCGGAACAGCCCGTGGTTTTTTCACGGACCGAATTCTGCGGGTCAGAGGCCTATTTTGAGGGTGGGGTATCTCTGATAACTGGCCGTACCTCGCAGTACCCGTTTCTTTTTGCGGTCAGCTGTTTATAGAATCCAAAGAGAAATCACGTTGTCACGGTGATTGGGGCTTCTAGAACAATAGAGTGTACGACGAAGGCTTTTCTAGGGGTCCCGTCCTCCAGCGAGATCGTCGCAGAGACACGAGAGTAGCCCATTTCCGAACAGCAGTTGGGAAAAACACCGCTGCCCCTAAGGGGAAGAACGTGGCTATTGTGGGCTGTTCGAGAACTGTCGTGGGCTTGCTTTTTTGCGCGTCTGTTTTCTGTATCCTGGTTTACTTTTTTAAGAAGCCCTCAATTCCCCATTAGGAACTCCGTTCTTGCGCCTCAGGAAACAGTACATGTCGGAGGGAATTACAAGGAAAGTACATTCTCGGATAAGGACGGTTTGTTACTCAAATTAGATAATGGAAGGTTTACTGACTCTCTGTAGAGCTACGCTGTGCCTCTCTCTCTCAGAGTGCTTACAAAATCAACCCACATAGATACCGTACTGGGAAACCTGTGATAACCATATTGCCCAAAATGGGAGGCAGTGTGCCTTCTGACAACAACCACCGGAACGGAATAATTTACGCAAATTTTATCCAACAGATTGTATTGCAGGTACGATTAAAACTGAATCATAATGCTCTGGAACCCTTAAACTCCCCTGTTTTTATGCTCTTGAATCTAGTCCCTTTAAGAAACAGGCTAAAGAATCTTATCAGGAATGTATGGAGTGGTGTCAAAAAATGTTTCTAATGTTTGGCTTTTATTATAATGAATTAGACATTTTCAATGGACTCCAGAGTATACCAATTGTCAAACAAGAGTGTTAGTAGTTTAGCTTGTCTGCGTTAGAAAATATAGTCTAATGTGGCTCAAGGTAGGGTGTTTATCGTTCTCTATGTCAAGAATCGATGTCCGATGTCGTTAAATAAGATAAAATTTTGTGATTCAATAATTAGGCAAATATCAATTCTAAAGGCAAGATTCTTACACTTCAACTCTCGTTGTGAAATCATCTTCACAGCCAGGTCAAGTATATAAAGCAGATTTTTCTTTACGATTAAACTGCCGCTGAAATTCTAGCACGCATCTTTCGCCTTTATCTATCTTCTTGAATACTAGAATGGAATTGGCATTATTGCGCTGTTTATTTCCCCCTTTGGTCAAAGCTCTAAAATTCACCAAGAAAACTATGCATGGTCTCAAATGGATAGTACGGTATGTAACTGAGACAACGTCTCCCTTGCTTGCCGCCAACCGCTCATATATATTATAGTTGAGGGTGTTCTGGCATTTGCCATTAGAGTTTTCGTTTCACATCACTTCAGACGAAGTCCGTGATTCTTTTTTTTTTTTTTGTGTGTGATTTTTGCGATCACAAAGATGGAAATTAGCATAAAATGACAACAAGGCTTAAATGACATATCGCATTACAAAGTTTTGCATCGGCATCAAACCCACAGAGCTTTAAAGCAAGGATGCAAGGCGGGATTAAAAGAAAGAAGGATCTACTTCCTCGTTACAAGAAATCCGGCTACAATGATGGCAGGAGAAATAATGGTTTGTATCTGACAACACCAATGAAAAAAATCTTGGTGTATTGCTCTCTCCTATTTTTAGTGTTTTTAGTACTACGGGTCGGTTATTCTGATTTGAATAAGATCCCAGCTTACGAACTAGACCACGGTGAGAGTCGGGCTGCCGAGAGCGTTCATGAAAATAAAAATACACTGGATAAAGATAGTAATCAAAAGAATGATGTATTCGATGAGATCATGGAAGATATCAAGAAACAACATAATAATGAGTTAAAGAATGATAAGGCTGCCTTGGAAGATGCCAAAAAGGATGATGCTAATCAAAGAGTAAAAGTTCCAAAGGAAAAATTTAATAATGAGGTGGCTATGCAACAAGAGACTAAAAATTTAGCTAATGATTTGAAGCCTCAAGTTGATGCAAAGGATTTGAAGCAATCATGATTAATAAAGATTACATACGTAGGGTATATAGTATAGACAAAGTTATCACGAAACGAAAAAATAGGTTATGCCATTGTGGCGTTTGTTAACCTGATCAAAATCCAAATTTTCTCTTCGTGTAGAGATATGCTGTGTAGGCTAATAGTAGCATGCAACTTAATATACCAAAAAACCACTGTAGTGAGTGGTTGAATTGTCCCGGTACAATGACATTCATTCCCCATAGTCCAGTAATAACGTTCATTGGTAGGACAATCGTACCGAGGATGGTAATCTTGCCCAAAACATCGTTCATGTCGTTGTTTACTTTAGTCATGTCAATATTGATCTGTGCCAAATAGTTTGAGTGTGATCTGCTCAATAATTTCTCGTAATGGTTTAATGATGACACCATGGTGATGATATGATCCTGAATATCGTCCAGATACATTCCAATTTCACCTTGGGGCACTGGATCCCACTGCCCATTATATCTCTTGGCAAACCCCTTGATGACATCTGCTTTGGCTCCGAGTAACCGTAAGATACTCATCACCCGCTTACGACATTCACCTATCCGTCTCAGCATGTCCCCCTTCTTTTTCCATCCGATGATATTGGCGTTAAACGTTGATGCACCCGACGACCTTGAGCTTGAACTGGAAGTACTATTTGTGCTTCTCGACGTCGTGGTCATGGACATGGTCCCGTTAGATCGTCTCGAAAACACACTACGGCGTGATCTCCTATCGTATAGGTGTCTTGAACTGTTTGACATGTCACTAGAGTCGCTATCACTACCATCACTGTAGTCTGAATCACTCGAATCGCTACTAGAGTCACTCGAGTCTCCCGAGTGATTCATCTTTAGGATAGCGTCTTCGATATCGTACACCTCGTCCTCGATCAGTTCGATCATGGGACCGAAGGCATCTGTGATATCATCGATTAGAGCGTATGCGATCCAATCTGCCGTGACGTTCAAGTAATCCTTCAGCAGTCTTGCTCTTCTCCTGACGTTGATAGGGTGTGGTGTAGGCGCAAAATGGAACGTAAGCACACCGGTTCTGAAGACTATGATGTAGACATTCAGGGGCTCCAACTCACCGGCTCTTGGTTTATGCCTGTCACCGGACTTTCTCTTGAACTTCTCCTTCTCCTCCCTCCTCTTCTGTATGCTCTTTCTACGTTTTCTATTCACACTGACAGCCCCGTCAAGGGTTCCGTAGTCCGTGTTGCTGGAGTAAACGGACGATCTCCTCCTGTTTCTCTTGAAGAAGTTCTTCAACCACGAGATACCGCCCATGTTTGCAGGAGCGCTGGCAGTACTCTCATTGGAGTCGCTGTCGTTGAGTAGCTCCAGTTTTCCTCTCTTTTTCCGCGTGTGCCTCTCGGCGACTATATCAAAACTCCTGAAACATATCAGGTAGTAGTCCCTAAACAGCTCCACTTTCTCTCTTACTTCGCCGAGGAAGATATCCTCGGTGGTCAACGGATGGATACCGAATGCTTTACTCAGCACCTTCATTTCTTCCTCCGTTGGGTTGACCACGTCGAGCCAGAAGGGCGGCACAGGCTCGATGGGCGGGATAGTGTTGGCAGCAGTGCTATTATTAGTAGCCTGTGCTGCGGTCATTGCCGCCGTGGAGAGCGTCGACGGGATCTTGCTCAGAAACTGCTGGATGCTGGGACCCGTTATATTCGGTTGCAAAGGTTGGATCGGCTGTGCTGGTGGTGGCGAAGGCGACAGGATTTTGCTCGTGATGCCGTTTTCGTTCTCCTGGTTCTGCATGTACACCGAGCTCACGAACAGGTCCTCGAATTTCTGGCCTGGTTGCAAGAGACCCGATATCGTCGGTGAGTGCACGGTGGAGTCCAGGTCCATTCTGAAGTACGCGAACCTGAAATGCTCAGGGTTGTTGGAGATGATGTGGTGAGGGTACTGTATGTTCCTCCCGACGAGCAAGTTGTCCCTCATGGTGGCGCTCTCCGAGCGCTTGTTCGGCTTCCCGTTGGTGAGCGTTGTTGTTGTGTTCGTGGGCCTCTGCATGAGGTGCCAGGGCGAGACCTTCTTGGGCCTGAGCCTGCCGTTGTTGTGCAGTTGTTCGGCCTCGTTGACCTTCTTGTTTCCCAGCTCGGGGACGTCGATATTTGTGACGATGGGCTGCGAGAAGTATATCCCCTTGTTGTTCGAGTTGTAGGCGGAAGTGCCACGCGCTGTGTTGTTCGTGCGATGCTGCGCCGATAGCAACCCGCGGCCGAGGTCCGTGCCGCTCTCGGCTTCATCCTCCTCTGTCTCGTCGTAGTGGAAATGGAACTGCTCTGCGTCTTCTAGCGCCTGCCTTCTAAGCCGCTCTGTCTCCTCCTTGGAGAATTCTTCGAGGACCGAGACATCCGGCCACACCTTCTCGCTGACGTTATCCTCGTCCTCTAGCACGAGACACACGTCGTCGAGGGAGGAGCCCGAGGAAGAGCTCCTAGAGGACGGCCTCGAGTTGTACTCGTCCTCCTCGGACGTGGACGAGTGCGAGGACTGGGACGAGACGCGAGACGTCGTGGAGTCGTACTCGTCGTCTTCGAGCGGGTACTGGTGCGACTCGCGGTGCGCCAGGAGGTTCGGTCCCGGTCCTGGCCCAGTCTGCTGCTGGTGCTGGTGCTGTGCGTCGTGCGTGTTGCGCTGGACGTGCTCGAGGAGCGCGTCGACGTCTATCACGACGTCGTCGTCGGTGTTGTTCGAGGCGAACGTCTGCCTGTTCTCCAGCGGCTTGTGCTTCCTGCTCCTGCCCTTGTCCCTGTCCCCGGCCCTGTCCCTCTTGCTCTTGCTCTTGCCCCTGTCTCTAGACTTCTTTGGCGTGACCATCGCGTGTGCGCCGGACCCGCTGTTATCGGTCCCGGGCAGCACGGGCCTGTGGTCTATGAACGCACGCGTGCTCGCCGCGTTCCGCGTCCCCCCGTCATCCTCCTCGTCATCATCCTCGTCGTTGTTGCGCGCTTCCCCATCGGACTCGTGCAGCATCCCCCACGAGTCCACCTGGTCGAAGTCCGTGCCGTCCGCCGTCGCGCGCGGGTTGTAGTTGCTGTTGTGCGCCGTCGAGGAGACCCTGTGCCCCCCTACCGCCGCGAGCAGCGGCACCTGCTCCGCGTGCGCCTCTCCGCTGCGCGCGTGTGTCTCTCCTCTGCGCGTGTGTGTCCCGCCCGTGTGTGTGTGAGTGTCCGCCATCGCTGATTCCGAGCGCTGTGTGTGTGGGCCGTTGGGACTACCTTGCCATGGGGCTGTGCTGTGCTGTGGGTGCTATAACCGGGCGTAGCGTGCTGGTTGCCCTGTGCTGCATCGTCCGCGCAGAAAGAGCCGCTGTATAAATAAGCGATATAACGCCGCCTCACCCCTGAGCCGCACTCTCTCCTGTGCAGTAGCCCCAGTGAACGGCCAAGACAACAAGATGAGTCTCTACTTCACGCTGCTGTTCGCACTGCTGGTCGGGGAGATGGCGACGCTGTTCGTGCTGGTGCTGCCGCTGCCCCAGCGGGTCCGCAAGGCCGCGTACGGCGGGTACGCGCGCGCCGTCGCGTCGCAGGAGTGCCGCACCGTCGGCGCCGTCCTCGGCGTCATCGTCGGCCTGCTGTTTGCGGACTCCCTGAAGCGCGCGCGGGTCCCCGTCCACTTGTACGGCAAGGGCGCCGCGCAGTCCGCGGCTCCGGGCGCAGGGCAGGGGGGGGCGCAGTACGTGGACCCGGTCACTTCCATCCAGCAGCTGGCGTCCCGCGCGTACAACCAGCGCAACGTGTACATCTCGGGGTTCATCCTGTACTTCATGGTGGGCATCCCCACGATCATGAGCATTGTGCGGAGACTCGTGAAGTACCGGGACCTGCTGGACGGCGCGGAGCGCGCTGTGCGTGGGCCCGGCGACGACGCGGACGTCGCGGCGCTCAGAGAGTCGCTGCGCAAGAGGCAGGTGTCCTTAGAGGGGCTCAAGATCCAGGTGGCGAACCTGGAGAAGCAGTTCGACGCTTCTGTAGCTGCTCCGGGGGACGCTGCTGCGAAGAAGACAGAATAGTCATCTCGTTACATCTATATGCATGCTTCAATCATGTATGCTTCAATTATATATGCTTCAAATACGTGCTTCAATTATATATGCTCAAATACGTGCAGTTATATGTTGCGCTCCTTCTGGTAGATGTCCTTGATGGCGCTGTGGTCGTTGGCGGTGCGGAACTTCATGCACGCGGCCCACGAGAGCAGCACCGCGCCGACCCCCGCGCCGACCCACGCGCGCTGCGTCCTGTAGGGCCTGTCGCTGTTCAGCGGCGAGTACTTGTGCATGTTCTGGTTCAGGCCCTCCGAGAGCGTCGTCTTGTGTCTGCAGAGCACCCTGGCTGCGTTGCGATGCATCATGTTACGGTGTGGGTCTGCATCCGCGTGTGAGTGTGTGTGCGTGTGTGCGTGTTCGTGCTTATATAGGTGGCAGGGGTGCAGGGGTACATCCCTAACTCCTGCGGGGCTCTTAGATCGTACTAGTATACTAAGAGTACATAGTCTTGTACATCACACGTACATACGGGCCAGGTACCTACTCGTACAGCCACTTGGCCTGGTTGGACTCCCAGGAGACGAGCTCCTCCGGCTTGAACCACAGCGCGATCTCCCGCTTCGCGCTCTCGACGGAGTCGCTCCCGTGGCACACGTTCCTCCCGAGGTCGATCCCGAAGTCGCCCCTGATGGTCCCCGGTGCCGAATCACAGGGGTTCGTCGCGCCGAGCATCGCCCTCCCCTGCGCGACGGCGTTCTTGCCCTCCCAGCACATCGCCACGACGGGGCCCGAGGACATGAACGCAGCCATCTTCGGGTAGAACGGCTTCCCTACGTGCTCGGCGTAGTGCTGCGCGAGCAACTCGGCGGAGGCGTGCACCAGCTTGATGCCGGCGAGCTTGTACCCCCTGCGCTCGAAGCGGCCGACGATCTCGGCGACGAGGCCCCTCTGCACGGCGTCTGGCTTCACTGCGATGAACGTTCTCTCACTGGACATTTCGTTTGTTTGTGTTGACGTGTTTGACGTGTTTGTGTTGACGTGTTTGTGGGGAGGTGGGGGAGTCGGCCCCTTATATACGTTTTCAGCGGCAATACGGAACTCTCGAGGAGAAACACCCGTCCCAACTGAGCAATACACAAGTCCAAGGGAGAGGCGCGCAACGCAGTGTCAATGGAATGTCATTGGAATGTGTGTTGGCAATCTACATATGGTATAGGTGTATGTGTATGTGTATGGCTGCATAGTGGCTGTGCCGAACGTCTCGCCGGTGCGCACACTCGAGCGTGTTGTGTTGTATTGTCTTGTGAGTTTCTCCCCGACTGCAGAGGGGATCAGAACTGGTTCGCCTGCGAGGACTGGAAGTACTGCTGGTACACCGCGTTGCTGTTCGCGGCGTGCGGCCCCGTCGGGTCCAGCTTCACGAGGTTCGCGTCTGTCGCGGTGCTCGCGCCCGTGGTGTTGCCCTGGCTGCCCACTTTGCTGCCGTCGGTGCTCTGCGCGAACCCGTCCATCGAGAACGGGTGGTCGCTGCTGCCGGGCTGCTGCTGTTGTGGCGCTTGTCCAGGTTGCTGTTGCTGTTGCTGTTGCATCTGGTGCTGTGATACTTGCTGCACAGCCTGGTGCAGCTGCTGCTGTTGTGAGGGCTGTTGTTGTTGTGGTGGTTGTGGTGGTGGCTGCTGTTGCTGGGACGGCTGTGGTGGTGGCTGTTGCGGTTGCCCCTGTGGTATGTGCTGCATCTGTGCTTGTGCCTGTGCGTGTGCTTGCACCTGTGCTTGCACCTGTGCCTGTCTCTGCGCCTCGTTGTCCTCTTCCTCGTCGTCCTCCTCCTCCTCCTCCTCCTCATCCGGCGCGTTCAGACACGCCTGGATCAGATTCCTGCCCTCCTGCTGCGTGACGATCGGTTCGAATTTCGGCGTGCTGAAGGTATACACGAGCCCTGTCTCGGACACGACGAGAAGCAGCACCTGCGTGCCCGTGAGCACGGACAGCTCGAAGGCCTTCTTCATGATGCCGTGCTTGCGCTTCGAGAACGTGACGTGTCTGCGCGTCTTGTTCTCTATGAACTTGATCTCTATCTTGCGGCGCTCCTTGCTCGCGGCGGTCGTCGCCGACGCGGGCGACAGCGAGACGTCGTCCTTCAGGTCCTGGTCCGACATGTGTGTATCTAATCTAGGGTGTGGTTTGTAATTCCTGCGAATTGGTCAACGTGCTTCCCGATACAATATCTTGTAGAATACGACAAGATGAGTACCACAACAAACAACAGACAGACCAAACGTATAGCAGAAAAGGGAAGAACGGGATCTTTCTGGGCGACACACCGAAATATTTATAGCCCTGCTGTTCTGTAAACGGGAACTGTTACCGCTTTTGATTGGCCGCCCGCATCGGGGAGTCGCGGCCAGAAACGGGTAAAAGAGAAAAGAGGCAGGGTTTCCCGGCCCGCCGCGGAATTTCTGGGGGGAAACAAGGGGGGTGGTGTCCGGGTGGTGGGTGTGTGTTGTTTTTTCGCGTCTCCCGGGTAAACGGGGCCGTGCAGAGTGATGTGCAAGGGTCACGGGGCCAAAAAGGTATGCGAATTCTGTGGATCGAACACAGGACCTCCAGATTTCAGCGACTAAAGTTTTCTTCAGTCTGGCGCTCTCCCAACTGAGCTAAATCCGCAGATTTTGATTTTTTGAATTTTTGTGGTTCAGCACATTGTAGCGGTATTTGACTAAATTTTTGCCTCTTTTGTCGTGATGACGTGCAGGTATATAGCTGACACATTCACCAAAGATATAACAAGCTGGAAGGAATATAATAAATCAGAATATATGTGTAAATTTTCAAAATATGACCACAACAGACTCAATTATTGATCTACAACAGCACAGACACAAGTATATTTTTGCAGTAACCCACACATTGACTGGGAAACAAGGATACACAGTTCCTTTTCCACTGAATTATCCCTTTCTTGACTTTATTAATTCATTTAAAAGGAAAATAACAACTTTTTACTGGTTTTAGCTTTCTTTTTATTCGTCCGCATCCATACATTTATCCGTTTAATAAAGCACTCAGCAATCATTACACTGTTAGTAATATTGATTGCCAGTACTTAAAGGTGGACACAGGGTCGGTAGAACAACACACAAAATTTTGGAAACAGTGACCGTCTTCGAATAGTGACTGGAGCAAGTAGTGGCGTGTTTAAGGTGCTTTGTAATTGAAACTGAACGATACAGAACAACTTGTATCAAAGGAATTGAGTGAGATTATGAAAAACGCTATTCAGGAAGAATATGTCGTGTGCCCATATAAGAATCTTTATGATGAGGTTAGAAACAATTGATGCTTGCAAAATATCTATAAAAGTCCGCGTGATTGATAAAAATTGGATTGTCTTTATTAAGACATCAGTTGAAGGTTACAACTGAATGGCCAATAAGAAGACTGCTTTAAACAAATGGAATGAGAACTTTTTAAGATATATTGTATCTATGAGGGTAAGACATGCAAATATAAAATGACCGCTTATGTAGAAGTGATTACGACATTGCTAATGGAACGTTAGTGGTTACTGTAGCTCTTCCCTCTATCCCAAGGTAAACGTTGAAATAAGCAACTTAAGATTATGCGACTGGATCAAATAAAGACAAAGATGAAAGCATTGATTAAAAAATTTATCAATAATATAACTTGTGTTGATGTGTCCTTGAGGAGCATTCCCTCTTCTTTTGCTTATTTGGGCAGCTTACCTCCTTACCCGTTATGGCTAACCACTCTTTCCTATTTCAAACTAAATGTGAATGAAATGACTATTAAAGGCTTATTATTGAAAGGCGCTCGCAAGTCACTTCAAATGTGTCAAAAGGATAATATTATCTTATTTAGGATCTGAGTCACTCATGCTTACCAAAACGTCTATGAGTCAGCTCTGTCCCTCCCTATCAAAGACAAACACATACACACAAAACACAACCAATGAACGCTCTCGTCCTCGGCGCCACGGGCCTTTGTGGCAACTTCTTTTTGAAACACGCAGTAGCGTCCCCCCAAATCGAAAAGGTCTACACCATCACGAGGCGCGAAGTGCAACATAACGCAGACAGCGACAAAGTTGTCTCCCTGTGTGACCCAGACAACAGCAAGTGGGCCGGGATCATCGCGGATCAAATAGACCGCGTGGACGTGCTTCTGACGGCGCTAGCGTCGTCGCGGGCGCCACGGAGAGCCAGGAGCAGTATTATGCGATTGACCACGACCTGAACCTCGAGCTGGCTCGTGCGGTGAGGGAGAAGGGGTGCAAGACCCTCGTCGTGATTAGCTCCCAGGCGGCCAATGCGGACTCGCGGTTCTTCTACATGCGGATGAAGGGCGAGATCGAAAGGGACCTTTCACAGCTCGGATTCGAGAGGACTATCATCTTGAGACCGGGCGTCCTGCTGGGCGAGAGGGAGAAGCCCCACGGTGGGTTCGGTTCCGGAACGCTGACAACAGTCGGGAACTGGCTCTACAGGTCAAGACTGCAAAGATGCTTGGGGTACCCGATAAAAGGGGAGGAAGTCGCAAAAGTTGGCGTCTACCTAGCGACGTTACAGTCGGGGGAGAAAGTGCAGATCCTCGAGAGCAGCGAGATCCTCGATTTGGCTGCCAAAATCTGATACTGCGTACCTGTAGTCAATGAGGTAATCGCCCAAGTGGTTCGTCCCTTCAACGAGGTGATCTTTCAACCAGTTCGTCCCTCCAAGGGAATCTCTTCTTTGTGAGTTGATCATTTTTGTATGTAGTTATATATAACGAATTATTTATACTGATCTATCATATCAATGGAGTCTGTGGCAGTAGGTCACGAAAAGACGTTTGTTCAGTTTTTATATTTATTATTCTGAATTTTGTTTACTTTCTAATATAGTTTTGTATCTCTCTATTCCTCTTTAAAAATGAAAATTTAAAGGTAACATTAGGAAGTCATGTTATTAATTAGAGAGGGCGTATAAACGGACGAGGGTATAGGAAATATATCCAGGTATAGAATCTTGTTGATTCGGGTCGAAACTGGTAATGTATAAGCACTCGCAAGTCTGGATGAAATATCACGTCCTCATCCTAGATATACCAAAGATTTGATTTGTTTGTTTGAGAGAGCTGTTTAATTCTAAAGGCAGTTTTGGATTACCCTTTCTTTCTCCGAACTCGTTGCTGGTGTCCATTACTTGGTTCTTTTGCTTGTTGCATCATCAAAAGGTGTGTTGTCACCTTTATATTGTTTTCACCATCGGTGAATCAAGAGCTTTGAAACACGGTACAAACTTCAGCTTCAGTTTACATACATCACAAGTTGGTTAATATGAAAGAGTCCTGGAAGATACTCATACATAAGACAGCACAATAAAAGATAAACTAACACGGTGCTTTGAGCTATACAGCCATCACGCTACACATTGTATTAAATGCAAAATCGTTACCATTCACGTACTTGGGTACGACCTTTGTCACATCAATTTAGACTACAAACCAAAGTCAATTTACTGTAGATGATCAGGCGATATATAGAAGGAAATGGTCCACAAAGATCAGATTTAACAAGATTGCATCTCATATTTCAAACCAGATAAAGTCTTCGTCAACAGAAAGTCTATGTCAAAGCTGGCCTCTTTACCAATGTCGAATTGAACAGCAGGATGCCTGTCCAAGATCTATTACTGTATCACATCGCCAGAGTATCCATTCCTTTCGGAGCTTTACACGAGACCTGACTGTTTATTTTTGCTTTTCAATGACTAACTAACAATTACAGGATTAATTCTAGTTAATAGAGTTACTGCTAGGGTCGCATGGTAGTGGTGACAGCCCTAAGCAGATTTGGCTGTCACACTATGAATCTTTCCTAGAGACTACCCGGTTATCCAATTTTTTTCATGAAAAATTTTCCACTCAAAGTTTTGCGTTCTTTTCTTATAAAAGCAGAACAAAATGAATATTTCCATTCTCTTTCTTTGCAATAGATATTTTATCTGTTACTCTACTACCCTTTACGACTATCGACCGACTATCTACTCCACCTCGCACATTACATCCATATAGTATGTCCGATTGATAATAGCCCCCGATCAATTGTTGAAAATTTAAATGAGATAACCAAGCAGGTTGTAAACTGTTCGTGCCTGCCACTCTTCATAGCCGGCCAATCGTTAGAATCAAACGTGATTATGCTCTGTCCACTCTCAGTACTCTACAGAAGGAAAAGTAAATATTGTCTTAGTTCCGAAGAACTGCAATGTATTACAAGAGCATAAACTTTGATACCTCAACGGTGATGAGTCTTCCTTCGAAAGATGAGTAGACCAATAAATCATAAATCTTCCAAATGTCTAACTTTTGAAGACACTTATGGTTTTATGGCTAATGGAACTTGAAACGTGTGGGAACGTCTGTTGTCAAACCACTTGGTATCCCAGTTGTGTTCGAAGCAATTACTCTCTACCCATTTATTGTTTTTGGCTACTAACAACTCAACTCGTTTATTTGAACCCAGTTAAAAATGACTCGTACTTCCGTTTTAGCCGATGCCTTGAACGCTATCAACACTGCCGAAAACACCGGTAAGCGTCAAGTCATGATAAGACCTTCTTCGAAGGTCATCATTAAGTTTTTACAAGTCATGCAAAAGCATGGTATGTTCTTATAATTGTTTTGAGTTTATTTTACGATGCTATATTATTTTCTAAAACTCGTCTCTGAGCTTTGATAACCTATGTCCCCGGAATGATAACTAGATGGTTTGTCGGATATTATCTCTTGATAATATACTCTTCAGTCCCTTACTGTCCTTTAAGTTTCCGGAATAATAATATTCTTATGTGGAAATGCTTCTTACACGGTGTATATTCTCTTCGGAGTACGTATATTTCACCGTTTACTTTTCCTCAACATTCTCATCCCAATTATCATTGATTAGTATTAGAAAATAATATAACACTTGTAAAATTGTAATGTCCCCCCTCATATTGTCCCTTGTGAAGAAACTTTGTCCCTTACTAACTGTTCTTAGGCTATATTGGTGAATTTGAATACGTCGATGACCACAGATCTGGTAAGATTGTCATTCAATTGACTGGCAGATTGAACAAATGTGGTGTTATCTCCCCAAGATTTAACGTTAAGATTGGTCAAATTGAGAAATGGACCGATAACTTGTTGCCAGCCAGACAATTCGGTTATGTCATTCTAACCACATCCGCTGGTATTATGGACCACGAAGAAGCTAGAAGAAAGCACGTCTCTGGTAAGATCTTAGGTTTCGTTTACTAATTTTAACACCTATATTCTTAAATAAAACAAATATGTAGTATTAAAAAAAAAATCAAATTACTATACTATATGTACTTAAACTATCGTTAAAAGTTCAACTATTTCTTTTCTAAATACCAAATAATTGAGATGGAGATGGTAGCTGCACCGATGTATTACCCGAGTCATCTAGCGAGTCCTCATCTTCTTGGACTTGGCTCCCACCAGCAGCAATCACAGGTGCTCTCATACTATAACTATTACCGCCAGGATGATTTTGGTTAATATTGTTAATAATATTATCATTACTTGGCCTCATTAAGTCATCGATCTGAATTGATTCATGACGACGATGACTATTAAAATTATGTCCATCACTGGCATTATTCCCATTTGGATTGAGAGTCCTATTCGCTAGCGTGAATACTGGCGCTGTACTCATTACAGGCATCGACGACCTCCTTCTCTTTAGAAATGGACTTGCGGCCTCCCTGAAGCTGTAGTTATTCAGGATATTATAAGAGTAGTTATTAGTAGTTACTGGGATCCCATTATTATGTGTGTTGGTTTGTAGTCCAGCAGGATCAGATTCTACCGGGTCAAAATTCAGTGGGGGTAGTAGGAAGTTTTTACCATCTTCGGTAATCGATATGACAGATGATCTTCTTCTCGCAGAATATGGTGACGTAGACATTGGCGACGTAGCTAACGTTAGTGAGGGTCTTGAACTTGTACCTCCGGTGGTTACCTTTGTAACCGCTGTGGTTTCGGGGATGACAAATGTCCCAGTCGAGTCAGTAGTCGCACTAGAGGACTCCCGCCGTCTCACGGCAGCTTCATCCATTGAAATTGGGACGAATGCACCATTTAATGTAGAATCTAGGGATTCATCCTCTTGGGGGAATGATTTGACAAACTCTATGATTTTATACTTGATTGGATTAGGTAAATGACCTGATGATAGTAGTTTATTCAATATGAGGTCATTCTTGATAAAAGTTGATATTCTCCCCAGTAAGTAATGATATCCTAAAAATTCTGGGGAATTTGGATGGAACAGTATCTTTTCCAGGTCCTTTTCGATCAACTTATCAGTATCAATCCTTTTCTCGACATTAACAATGTATGTGTCCATAAATTTATTCACAAAGTCCAGCTCTAACTGTGAAAAAACTGTTGTTGAAATACCATCCATTCTGTAGATGATTACGTACCAGACGTACATTAGCACTTGAATGATAGGATTTACCAGAAAACCTTCAATTCTTGCTGCTGTGTTAAATGGGGACTTTTTCAGTTCAAAGGCAAATAGTTTCAGTTGGATAATTATGACATCTGTGATTAAAGGTAAGAATCTCACCAGTAACGGGTTAGTCTCTAGTTCATTACGTGGTGATAGTAATAGTAAAATGACCGGCAGCGAACATATGCTTAAATTATTGTTGATCATACTTGAGTCCAGATATAAGCTGTGCTTAAATGTATTATCCAGATACCAATATTTCTTAAAAATGAAATCGGAATTTGATAAGTTTCTAATGAACTCAAACCATGTCACTTCTAGTAATAACCATGTAGTCACTTTATCTGGTACTGTTGTATAATCTTCAACCAGATTTCTAAACTTCTGTGGGGCTAATGAGGTCAGTAGACGTTTTTTCCAGTTATATTTTGTTTGTGATTTATCAGCAACTTTGAAATTACCCTCAGCAAACCATTTATTCACTCTAATGATCAGGTTATGTAACTCTTCCATTGATTTATAGTTCCCTAGAGATATTTTGTTCTGTTGTGTCAACAACAGATTATTGTTCGCCTCTAGGTATAGTAATGATGGTAATAAATTATACGTTTCCCACGAAATTTGCCCATTAATTAAGAAATTGATCCTCTTTTGTACGAATGTCTTCAAAGTGATATCGTTCATTTCCTTAAGGATGCCAGTTTTGCATAGAAGAATATTATAGATGTTAGAAGAGGTTGAATTGAAGATATCCACGTATTGTATCAGGGAAGCCCATATGTTAATAAAGTCATTTAGATCTGTGACGTTAGTTTCGAAATTATCTTGTAGAAATCTGAAAAAATTATCCTGATACAAGTCAAAAATATCGTTGGCGAGTTTCCAACTCGATGAATCCTGTAGTATAAATGCTAATATCGATATTGAGATGAATATCTCCATATCTAGACTCTTGTTGATAAAACATTGATTCCAACAGATGGACCAAAAACCGGCATTAAACGAACCTTTATTTTCTAAAAAGTAACCAAGACATGTTATGGTCATTGCTAAAGTTGGAAACTCTGTATACTTCTGCCTTGTCTTTCTAAAATTATCAATATCCCAAAGGTTGTGAAACATCTTTTCCGTAGTGTTAAACGATGAGAGATAATGATCGTTGAAAAAATTCGGAAATATATGATAAGTGACGAATATTTCCTTCCACCCTTTATTGAAATATAGTAAGAGCTCGTTTGACGAAACGTTCTCGAGTATTTTCGAGAGGTTGAAATTCGGTATGATATTGTCGTTAAGGAGCTTATTAATATTTGAATCGTTTAATTTAACAATTGGTAAATTATTTTCATCGAAGGAATCCTTCTTTGCAATTTTCCTAATGGACAGCAATTTACCGTTATGATTTATATCCCGCGACAGGATCTGGTCCGAAATATCCTGGTCTGATTTGACCTTAATAATCTTCTTCACCAACTTATCCAACACTTCTTCGTCCTCCTGAGATGGGCCATGCTTATAATTGGGATCTGTACTCTCTGGGTCCACAACCATATGCTGGTCGTTGCGAATCCACGTGTCAACAAGGTCGTCAATCTCATTCTCGGTGTTCAAATTCTGCAACACGTCCCTATTTCTCAGAAGCAAAAATCTATGGACTGTCTTAATGTGTCTTTGGACTAAATCCCTCCTGACAAAACAGTGATCGCATATCCTGCACCCGAAAGGCTTATAACCCGTATGAGACCTCTCGTGTCTTGTCCTATGCTCGGACCTCGAGAAGGCCTTGGCACAATACGAACATATATATTTTCTTTGTGACACAACCATACTGCTATTCTCAAGTATGTGTTTGTGTTCTGAGGTAGTTTCTCGCAGTAAACTAGTTTGTAACGTGTGTATTAGTCTGTGTCAACCTCAAGAATATGTCAATGGGAGCATTGAAAGCTGAAATACAAGAAAAAAGAGATGGGGGAGGGGAAGGTGAGGAGAATGAATGGGAGAAGAAGGCAAGGAAGAAGCCGCTCGACAAGTGTTAATATATAACTAATCGGACAAAAACAGAGTAGAGGGGAAACTAATCTAAAGGGGAGGGAGACAATCCCTGAAAATAGGATCATATAAATAAAGGAATATATGTAGACTTTTAGAAACTGAACACAATACAATACAAGAGATTTCAGTTAGAGGGTGCACACGAAAAGAGACGCCCTAAAACGTTCCCCACAGACAAGCATTAAATTCTCAGAGAAATTGTGAACCCATCACAGAGGAAATGACACTAAAACAAGGAGGGGTAAATGGAGAAGAGTGGACACCAGTGAGGGGTTCCCACAGTCTACGACAGACAGGGTACAAAAAGACGGTGGACTAGTGGGATCGAAAGGGCGGCCATCCAAGGAAAGGGAGAATTTCACTCAAGACAATACATTGCCAACGAGCATAATACGGTAAAGCATGTTCACGGACCACACTGAAGCGTCCAATACAAACCTTATTACGATAATAATAAATAATATCGCTAATAAAGACGAAAAGAGAGATGAGATGAGGCGAGATTTTAAAGCGGAGTAGTGAGGGAAGATAAATCAACCGACCATACCCCGGGGATATTAACCCTCGCGTTTGTTTTGAAAGCGCTTTGCCCCCTCACGGATTGTCATTCGATTCGATGTGAAAATAGTACCTTATTGTAAGGCAAACAATCACAGGCACGGAGAAAATAGTTCCAGAATGGAAAAATGATGTGATCGAAGAAATTAAGAAGAAGGGGGGCCAGGGAAAGAGGGGGAAAGAGGGAAAAAACAACCCACAAACTGGGACAATAAGAACGAGGGATGCTGGGAAACACAATAGTGCGAGTGAACGAGCATTCCTAAGGGGATGGCTTCTAGAAACAAACTAACAATGGGGGGAGTGCGGTAGGAAATCACGAGCTGGACGGAGAAGCTTCTTTCCGAAGAATATAAATCCTCGAGTACCAGAGAAACGGCCGCACTGCACCCGTGTGGGGGGTGTCGTGGGGTGTGGGGTGGTTTTTTTCGCGAGAATTTAGTGTATGGATACGGGTAGCAAAGGGCCTGTTTCTTCGCTGTCCGGTAATTGTTCCCTATAGTACCCTCCCTAGCACCATAGTGGGATGATCGGGGACCGAGGCTTGTGTTTGGGGTATGGTAAATCCGCAAAGTTGCAGGCCATGTCATAGCCGAAGAGTTTTTCGATCACGTGTATTCGTGCTCTGTTCGGCTGTAGTGTAGCATACTCCAACAACAATCCAATCCATATTAGCTTCCACTTGCGTCTAACTTACTATGAACATTGCTTGCAGTAATGTTAATTCTGCAAGAATGCCTATAATATCTATCTTATTGTCAAAAGGTGATCTGTCGCCACCAAAATAAACAAGAAACCTTAACAAAACAATAATGTAATAAATAGTCGATTAGGCTTGAGTTTGAATCACTAGTTATTAATCCCAAAGTGGAGCAACAAAGGTGTTGAAGACAATTATAGAGTGTTTTTCTTTCTTCAATGATTATACGCTTCTCTGTTTTTAATTTCACAATTAAACCTAAGTATTGCTGGTAGGAAGAATATAGTAGGGTCATTCTCTGAATATTGAAAAATATAAAAAAGGCATATATATACACTTCTCTCATTTACGCGGAGATTCCAACTATGCATACTTTTAGAAACAACCCATAAATGTCTTGTTCTATACGTTAATTCTAAATGAAATTATCGCTGAAGATTCATATCCGTCATCGCCTGTTCATAGCTCGGTATAGGTGCGTCCTGTATCACTAGATCATTGTCTGCGTCATATTGTGATGCAATTGCGTTGACTTGTGCCGTCTGATTCTGGTGGGCTACAACAATAGGATCTCTGTTATACTCCTCGTACGTTGGTGGGGGTATCCCATCATCGTAGTAATAATGTACGTTTGGATCGGTATTGCCTCCCTGACCCTCAGATCCTATTGAGCCAAACAGGGGTACTAACTCACCAGATCTGAAGTGAATGTTACCATTCTGTTGATCGTATAGCACTAACCGGCCCTTCATTGGTACTTGTGGGGATATATATAGTAGAACCGGTATGTTGGCCCTAATCTCCAAATTCTTCCACTGATTAGCGTCCGAGTCAAACCTTTTCAATTGAATCTGGAATTGTAATTTATGCGTCACTTGAATATATTTATTATTCTTAATGTCACAACCCTGTGTCAATTTCCTCAAATTATCGGGCAATTTCACCTCTGAACTTAGGATAAACTCGTTGAGCAATCTGTTCTCAGTCCCGGCGTCCAGCAAGTCACCAAACTCTGTCATTGATTTCTTAAAGATGATCACTTCATCATCGTATATTTGTCCGCGAAGATCCTTCATCAAAAAGTATTGTGTTAGCAACACACTGATCTTCACCAGCCGGAACGACTTATTGAAGGGGAAAATCTTTATACCGATCGGTATAGTACTACCAATGGCGATAGCCCTGCTGGGAATCTTTATCTCGTACTGCAATCTATCCTTCAATACATTATTAACAGCCATTTCCTCATCGATGGACAGGTTATCCATCGAGATCGTCCTTAGAATTCTCAGGTACTTGTATTTGCGGAAGATTGTGTTCGAGATCACGGCATCCATATTTTGAGTCATTTCATTAGCGTTCTTCTTCTTGTTCTTTCTATCAATGTAACATTCCAATGTGTATAATATGGACCCACTTTGGAGCCCCTCGATGGTTTCGGGAATCCCACTGGGTAACATTACATTGAAGGGTAGAGAGTAAAAGCCGCGCTTCAATTTGAAATAGTGTGGCTGTACTTCCAAGTTCTCACAGGGGGTCGCGTTGATAGTTGGTTCAACGGACAAGGAGGGTGCAGTGCTCATTGTGTTTGTTAGAGACGATGACCTCTTTAATTTGAATCTGTTACCGAGGGACATCTTCGAGGAAGTATTGCTACTGTCGCTTGCAGGCGAGCCTTCACCCGTGTGGTTCACTGCTACCTCCTTTATTTTACCCCGTGAGCTCGTCAGTAGGTTGTCCCAGGTGCACTCCAGAATATTGGCCTTCTCCTTCACAACAGCAACGGCCTTTGTCGTGCGTTTCTTGTTCTTCATCGCTGTCGTGCCGATCTGCATGAATTCCAACTTGAACCTCCCAACAAGCTTCAGCTGCACCCGCTTCACGGACAAGTAGTCGTCGGCGTCTATTTGGAAGTTCACAGTACCGGAGAGAGGAACTCTTTCGTTCTCGAGGGGCACACCTTGTATGAGGACCATGTCCTTGTACGGCGAGTTGACCACGATATCGTAGTGCGAGACCTTCGCCGAGGACTTCCCGGCACCTGAGGATATAGAGAACATGAAAGTGCGGTCGTGTGATTGTAGTGACTGCTCTACTACCGTAAAACTGCCCAAGTTATAACTAAGGGACTAGCATACAAGCGATGAGCCCTCGAAGACTCAAAAGTTTCATTCAAATACGTATAGTGTAAAAAATCGTTATGTAGGGCAGATGCTATCAACAGCAATATGTGTATTCGGTGTGCCAGTTAGTACACACCCACGTCTATAACGCCTTGTTCATAAATTTGCGCTTCGTGAACGCAAGCCAGAACTTGCTAGGGTGTGTTTGGTCGGCGTAGACCCTACTGAGCAGTCTTGCGGCCAATTCTTGGCGGAACTGTGACAGATACGTCCGCAGCAAATCCATTTGAACGTGGTCGTTCACGGGAATCTGGTATACGGTGTTCAGGGGGAATCCCGGCGTGCCAGGCAGCACGAAGCTGTCAAGGGCGACGTTGGTGAGCACCTTCTGCGCCTCGTTCAAAGAGGTCGCAGGCGTCAGGTGCGAGAGACACTCGTTGATAAACAGGATCCCGTAGATAAGGACTCTGTCTGCGGGGGTCTTGATCTCGAAGTTCTTGAAGAAGGAGTTTGCCCGGAACAGGTCGATGCACTCGTCGACGATGTCGTAGTCCGAGTTCGCCTGGTAAGCGGGGCCTCTGAACTTTGTGTTCAATGGCATTATGACGAAGTTGCCGACGAGGCGGTCGCTGTTCTCATTGAAGGGGAATGTCGAATGGTAGACCTAGCAGACATCGCATTGCCGTCCACCATATAGGGGGTGGTTCGCGAAAGGGAAACAGTCCCAGAACCAGGGCAAAAAAAGTGTTAGTAAAGATAGAAATACATCAGAAGGGAGCAGAATACAACACGACGGGGGACATACTGGCATGGCTATTGGGGCAATTGAGATGATCTCACCGTTATTATCGCTAGTGAAACCCTCGTTCACGGTTCGTAGCCACAATTTTGAAAGTGACAAATTTTTCAGCATTTTCAAACGTCAAATTTATTTCACTATGGTTTGCTGTTCTTTGACTGAGTGATTGGGTCCCCTATCACGGCAGTTTTGTGTGTCTACACAGTACCTTACCGGTGTCCCTGTGTCTTTATACTGCTGATTGCGAGTGTGGTGTGCTTTTCCCTCCTACAAGCCCTGACTCTTTTGACCTTCTGACCCCTTTCGTTCCACAGTCCTGGAGTTTCGAGCATGGACAATAACGAGGTGTTCTCCCAGATCTTCGGAGCACAGAGACTGCCAGATACCGTATCCGTGGTCGCTGACGATAGTTATAACAGTGGTGTGCCACTGCCGAATAAGATAGAGGCAATTGGCGGGCTGGAAGATATACTGAAACATGATGTGCTGGAGGACTATTTGGTGAATCCCAGTAGTATCCTGCTGGATAAGCACACTACGATTAAAGAAGTGCCGGATACACAGAGTCTTTCTAGTAATGACAATACCCCGATTTCTAGTCCCAAGAAAAGAGTAGTACCTGCAGCTGTTCCCCGGAACAATCACAGTAACGACATCGCTCCCAGCAGAAACATTAATAAGAATAATAATCATAATAACAATCCGGTGGAACCTGTTAGGCACCCTAATAATTTGTACAGACAGGAACCGCTGAATAATAGCAAGAACAACAGTAACAGCGGCAATAGGCTCAAAGACGATTTCGCACCAAGAAGGAAACCATCCCTACCACAATTGGCGTTGGCAAGCTTGAAGAAACAGGCTAGTTTTTCTAGCCCTATACCGTCTCCTATCACGAACAACAACGGCAACTTGAATGGGAACTCTGCGAGGAAATCACCGTTACAGGGGTTTGGATTCTTCTCTAGATCGAATTCTCGCGACTTCAATGATCATTCACAGCAGAATAATAGCGGTCGCCACCACTCTAATAACCCATTTTCACCAAATACGTACAATAACAATAACAATATTCAAAATGATAATGCCCACTCTAATTCAAAGTCTAATAGTAATAACGCTAATAGTGCAACAGCTACCGCTGCCGTTGCAAATAATAATAATAACAACAATAATCACCCTTCTACTGCAAATAACACTACATCAAACACAAAGAGCTCCTTTTACAGCCATTTGAATTCTGCTCATAGTTCACAGACCCTAAGTTCTCTCTTAGGAAGTCATAACAGTAATAACGCTAACAATGGTAAGGATCATTCCTCAGGTGTTATCGGACTGGGTCTCAAGACAAGAAGCTCTTCTGCCTCCTTGGTCTCAAAAAGGTATACCTCTGGTTCAGGTAACTCTCTCTCGCATCTTAACCATCATAGACGTCGGAGTAGTTTCACTCCCATTTCGTCGACTCCATCCATGACCGGATCACCATCAGCAATGCATTCGTATCATCATGGCAGTCAACACCATCATAATCGCCACCATAGTCACCCATCAATGAAGAGACCACAAGTGTATCCTGCTTTGCTATCACGAGTTGCTACAAGATTTAAGAAGACTATCCCATTGGGTGAATACAAGAAGGACGGACTAGTATACAGAGATGCCTTCACGGGTCAACAAGCTGTGGATATACTGTGCTCCATAATTAGGACGCAAGATCGAAACATCGCGTTATTATTAGGTAGATCCCTTGATGCCCAGAAACTGTTTCATGATGTCGTCTACGAACATCGCTTGAGGGACTCTCCATTCGAGGTTTACGAGTTTACCGACAATTCTAGATTTATTGGCTCTGGGAATACAGGTATTGTGTCCATTAATGCGCATGATCCTCTGATGTTACTGTCCCAGTCAAACACTACAATACACGAACAACCACACATGAACAATTCAATCAAAGGTAGTAGCAATGCCCATAGCCCCAATAACTTGGTAATGTCAAGTTCACGATCTTCCCTCTTCAGCCAACAAACTACCAATAGTTCATCGGATAACACTTTATTGCAGGCCAATACAGCATCTGGAAAGAATCAACAAGTTGATCCATCTACTCTACATAATGTCAATGGTGTCTTTACACTCTTAGCTGAGTGTTATTCTCCAACTTGCTCAAGAGATAAATTATGCTATTCGATCTCTTGCCCCAGAAGATTAGAACAACAGGCAAGATTAAACCTGAAACCAAATGGTGGCCTAAAGAGAAATATTTCAGTAGCATTAGACGAAGAAGAAGAAGAGAAACCGTCATGGACGAGTTCTGTCTCTGAGGAGATTTGGAAGGATCTCCCAAAGAAGGAGATTAAAAGACAGGAAGCTATATACGAAGTGTTCATCACAGAGAAGAATTTTGTGAAATCGTTGGAGGTTACCAGGGACGTCTTCATGAAAAATTTGGCCGAGACTAACATCATACCAGCGGATATCCGTAAGAATTTTATTAAACACGTCTTTGCCCACATCAATGACATATACTCCGTCAACAGAAGATTTCTCGAGGCATTAAACGACAGACAGAAGAGCAGTCCAGTCGTGAAGGGGATCGGTGACATCTTTTTGAGATTTATCCCTTTCTTCGAACCATTTGTCTCCTATGTGGCATCAAGACCGTATGCTAAATATTTGATTGAAACACAACGCTCTGTAAATCCACATTTTGCAAGATTTGATGATGATATGATGAATTCTTCTTTAAGACATGGGATTGACTCGTTTCTCTCGCAGGGTGTCTCTAGACCAGGTAGATACATGCTGCTGGTAAGGGAAATAATGAAATCAACGGATCCTGAGAAGGACCCAAAGGATTTTGACTCTCTAACGAGGGCTATGGATGCCTTACGAGACTTCATGAAGAGAATCGACAAGGCAAGTGGTGCTGCACAAGATAGACACGACGTGAAACTATTAAAACAAAAGATATTGTTTAAAAACGAGTACGTAAATATGGGATTAAATGATGAGAAGAGGAAGATTAAGCATGAGGGTGTTCTCTCAAGAAAAGAAATGACAAAATCAGATAATAGTACTGTGGGGGATATTCAGTTCTATTTATTGGATAATATGCTACTTTTCCTAAAGGCAAAGTCAGTCAACAAATGGCATCAACATAAAGTCTTTCAGAGACCAATTCCTCTTCCTTTATTATTTGCGAGCCCGTCTGAGGATATGCCTCCATTGAGGCGATATATTGGTAATACCCCAGATACTGCAGGTACTATTGTTAAACCCGAATATAACAGCGCAAACCCGCGTAATGCAATCACATTCCTATATTATGGAGCCAAACAAAGATACCAAGTGACCCTATATGCTGCACAATTAGCTGGGCTACAGACATTACTAGATAAAATCAAACAAGAGCAACTACGAATAATCACTGAAACGAATATGATCAACGTAACGAAAATCACTGATAAATTTTTTGATTATTCAAATAAAATCAATAGTGTTAGCTCATGTGATGGTGGTCGTAAACTACTAATCGCCACAAATTTAGGTTTATATATCAGTAACATTAAGCGGCAACAAAACAAGGAGACAAAGAAAACAACCACCATATTTTCTCCACCTGTACAATTGATCCAAAGGAATAATATCTTACAGATTGCGGTTCTTGACGAATTTCAAGCCATATTGTTATTGGTGGATAAAAGACTATACACATGTCCTCTAGCCGTCTTAAATGTTGAAGGTAACGGCACGTCGTATTTCAAGAAACATGCAAAAGAACTGATAAACCATGCCAACTTCTTCTCTGAGGGTGACTGTAATGGTAAACGACTAATTGTAACAGCCCATTGCTCATCACACTCAATCAAATTCTTTGAATTAGAACCTCCTGTGTTGTCGAATACTAATACTACAAGTAAAAAGAATTTGAAGAAAAAAATCACAGAGGTAGTATTCGATTCGGAGCCTGTTTCAATATCCTTCCTGAAGGCTAATTTGTGTATTGGGTGCAAGAAAGGGTTCCAGATTGTCAGCATTTCACAAAATGCGCACGAATCTTTATTAGATCCAGCAGACACATCTCTAGATTTTGCATTAAGGGATATGTTGAAACCTATGGCCATTTATCGTGTTGGCACTTTGTTCCTATTATGCTACACTGAATTTGCATTCTTTGTAAACAATCAAGGATGGCGAAAGAAAGACAGTCACATTATTCATTGGGAGGGGGAACCTCAGAAATTCGCGATCTGGTATCCATTTATCTTAGCATTTGATGCTCATTTTATTGAGATCAGAAAGATTGATACAGGCGAGTTAGTTCGCTGCATATTAGGGGACAAGATTAGACTCTTACAGACAAATACCCAGGAAATTCTATATGTATATGAGGATTCCCGCGGATACGATACAGTAGCATCACTAGACTTCTGGGGATAAATAAGAGAAAACAGACTCTTTTGATAAGATTATTAATGATAAATAGCAAATGTTATAAAGAATATTAATTTATATATATACTACAATATTCAAGATTTTCGAGTTTTTTATGATTTCATGTACATTTTTTTTCCTTCAAACTTTTCAATCTAATAAAAGTGAAGACCTTCTTCTTTATACTGGAAGGGTTCACTCCTGTAAAAGTTAGATGCCAGAGCACGACGGTGGTTCTAAGAAGTCACTCTAAGATACGGCTGTTTCATTGGTAGTGGTTACTCTTATCTGCTTTATCTGAGTAGCTCGATAGATACCTACTTCGCAGAATGGTAGCTAATGAAAGTGCCATACTAGGGCAACCATTCAGATATATGCAATTCCATGGATTCTCTATGGACCATCCCTTTGGTATAGAGCTTTGGCCAATTTTCTCGAGATGTTTCGAACAAATAATTGGTTATTCAGCCGATGACTTTGTATTCATTTATGACAAGACTCGCCTCGCAAATGGTCATCATGCAATAGGAATAATTATCTTTTACTATATCTTCGCCTTTGGAGGTCAGTATATTTTGCGTAAACTTAGAATATCTTCGATGAAATCCAGTATGCTGTTTCAATTACACAATTTATCCCTAAGTCTCGTATCCCTAATATTACTATGCCTTCTTTTGGAACAAGTCATCCCCATGGTCTATCATAAAGGGCTATTCTGGTCAATATGTTCTGTAGATTCATTCTCCCCCAAACTGATCACCATTTACTACTTAAATTATCTGATCAAGTATGTTGAACTGGTAGATACATTATTTCTAATTCTAAAGAAGAAGAGGCTGATATTTGTCCACACATATCATCATGGTGCCACTGTGTTGCTTTGTTATACCCAATTAATGGGCCATACCTCTGTCGAATGGGTACCAATTGGTTTGAATTTGGCTGTCCATGTTATCATGTATTACTATTATTTCTTAAGTTCGCGTGGGATTAAGGTACGTTGGAAGCGTTGGGTAACAAGAATTCAAATTATCCAATTCTTTGTTGATGTTTTGTTCGTATACTTTGCGACCTACACATTTTATGCCAATAAATATTTCAACAATATACTCCCGAACAAAGGCAGCTGCTATTTGACTCAAGATGCAGCCGCTTATGGCTATTTAATTTTGACATCTTACCTGATTTTATTTCTATCATTGTACATGGGATTTTATACAGGAGCAAAGAAAAGGACACAGAAGAAAAAGACACATACCAAGGACAAGAAGGCTTGAATTAAGTTACATTGTAGCCCTATTAATTTAAATTTCTATATACATGAAATAAATGACTTCTACAAATAATGCATTGAAAATATATGCTCTTCATTAAAAAAATTATGGTAGACCTAACTGCATAATCTACAAAGTTCCTTCAAATCCATACCATTTAAACTAGTTCTATCCAAGCTGAATTGATCATTGAATGCCCTAATATTCACACATGGCCTAACCAAGGCTTCTTCAACTTCTGCAGTAAATCCATTTAGATATGCATATTCTTTTCTAACAGAAGATGCAGTTTCTGTAAAAACAAGCTTGGCAATGATTTTGAAGAGCAAACCAACATCAGTAGACAAATATCTAGATAAAAATTCACTTCCAAAAGGTATATGAATTAATTCTAGTTCTTGTAGTAGGGTTAACGCCTCACCAGGAGCCGAATTTATTTTTTTATAAACAAGACCAATCTTCTCGTAACCATACACCTCAAGATACTTTTTGTGCAGTTTTGGATATTCGCTTTGGACTGTCTTCATATAATGGGTCATGTCTTTTTCAATCTCTTGCAATAGTAAATTTCTGAATTCTGAAGAATGTGCAATTTCTTTATGGTTCTTTTCATGACTGACAGGTGATCGCACACTCAAATTAAAAAATGGTAAGCCTTCTATTAGTGGATCTCCTACCCTTTTATTCTCATGTATAGGACCGGGAGACGCGTTTCCCTTCCCAATTAGTACTTCTGTCTTTGTCCCAATGAATCTATCTATTATACTCAATGAAACTTCTGCAATTTTCTTGATTATATCTGGCAAGGAAATGTCCCTATAAAGTGACCTTAATAGGTCAGTATCTAGCAACATTAATGGGGATAAAAAGGACTCTACCAGAACGTTTTTATTCTTCAGGAAATCTGCCTGAGACTGCAGAATATGTAAGTAAAACTTCTTGAACTGACTAAAGAATCGGCTATATTGAATATCATTCAATATCACAGTCAATTCTTTCTCTAGGTATTGAAGCTCGATGAAAGAATATACAAAATGATGAGTTTTTGATGACGATAAACGATCAATTAAAGAATATAAGGATGTTAGTAAATCCGAGAGATGTGCGGCAACTTTGAAATCAGAATCTGTAAATTTTTCATTACGCAAATATGGATTCATTTCTCGAATAACGCTTTCAAGCTTTGCGAAGTCATTTAAAAAACCCACTGCCTTTGACGGGAAATCTTTATCAAATAGTACCAAAGATGGAATTACTTGGCCAGACCGTCTGTATATATCTTTAAACTTTCGTGTTTGTCTGGGGTCTGTGTTAATTTCCTCGTAGAATGCATTAATCTTACCGAAAATCGAAGTATCTAGTTCAATATCAGATAATTCTAATAATATGTCAGTAACAACATCTCCTTTGTAAGTCTTTTTTTTAAATTGTGCACGATGTTGCGAAGGGTACCCAAACAAGTAAAAAATACCTTCACATAGTGTTGTTAGAAGACATGTTCGAGAATGAAAATCATGTGAATCGTTCTCTCTATCTTGTAAGGAATGTGTCGATTCTAGCCTTAAGGACTTCATTAAACGATGGTTAGGTAAAGTAATTGATAAAACCGAGCTTTCCAAGTTTGGATATTTCCTAAATACTTCTGCGAAACGTTTGGATATAAAAGTAGCATCAAGCTCTATTTCTGTTAGATCAACCTTAGTGAAAGATAGCGGTAACGTCTTTTGGACGTGATTGACCTGGTCCAAGAACTGAGCGGTAATGATGAAATATACATCATTCCACATGCAATATGATAATGAGAAAACTGGAACAGAATATAAGTATAATAGATCAACTTCCAAAGTACGCCTTATTGCATCTGTGGTGTCGAGAGTTTCCACATTTAATCGGGAAGAGTCTATTTTTAATGGAAAATCAGAGGGAATACTACGTATAAGTAATTTCTCAATATTATCTGATAAATCACTGATGCAGTTCTTGATATATTCTTCTCTAATATATCCACTGTTACCTCTACCTCCCATCAATGAAAGGAACGGACTACTATTTATAAATGTTAGGGGTAAGTTCTGAGATGCTATCAATATTGTAATCAATAGGTCATTGGAAACGGGTTTAAGGTTAAGATGCTCATGGAATTCTATTCCTGAAGTTCCATTATTTTCTTTCTTGGGTTCTTTAAATAAACTGTAGCTATTTGATACTTTAAATTGGGCTACATCTAGATTTGAATCATTCTTATTCCTTGTATGATAAAAATCGACGTGCGGCCCAATCTTATGTTTGGATTTTAAATGCTTTTTCAATATTTTGGCAGATGACCCACTATTAATCTTCTGTATCGTTTCCCCGCAATGTTTACATCTTGCCATTGTTAAGGTCCGATCTCTTGTTAAGAAATGGGTCCAATATGGGAGCACATTTTTCCTATATAATTGTACGGGTACCCATTTATCACTACCTTCATACACAATCTCATCCGCGCCATCCTTGTCCCTGTCTCCTGGAACATTTACTCTCTGTAAGCCTTGGGTACCCCTCTGATTGTCACCCAAATAGTCATCGGCATCACTACCATAAACATCGTCTTCTCTCCTATTTGTATCCTTTTCAGGAGATGTATGATTGCTATCCGTAGAGATAGTGCCGGCATCAGATTGGAGGTTTGACACCGCTTCTGTATAACTCACTAAAGTGGTATTTGGAGCTTCCCGGGTAGAAAGTGAATATGAAAGGGCTTCTGCAGTTGGAACAGGAATCTGCGATAGTATAAATTCCCCATGTCCTTGTTCTTCTGTCATTGGTATAGCTTAAATTAATATATAATACCCTTATAAGATCTAACCCCCTCTTGTCTTTCGCTCTATAAGCACCTCTTCAAATGGTTTACCCATTTGTTTATCCTTTAAGAAATGAAGGCACACAACAGTTATCTGTTACCCGGAAAATTGCAAAGTCACGGCGGCTAATCTAGTTACGAATAAGTGATCCAAAGGGTGTATCGTTTTGAAGTCCAATCTGAAACAGTGACTACAGTCCATCGACAAGCAAGAAACCATTACGCATCTTTAAAATGATTTTTAGGGTGCCAAATATAACCTGCCCGTTTTTTTGGGATACTTTCTCACTCTTTTTACTTTTTACATGAGAAATCGATTTAGCAGCTTCATATACTGCATATCTGACCTCGCTACCAATATTTTAGAAATGTAAGCTTTATACTTCTGAAAAATATTTAAGATAGTTTATTTCAATGTTAAGTGACAAGTGTATCATTTTCGAAGATGGCTGAATTTTTTTAGACCGTTTTGAAGATTGCTATTCAACATTCGTTAAATGTCATCTCAAATAGGATTCCTAACTTTCGTAAGGCGAATTTCTACAAACAACAAGAGGATAAAAAGAGAAGGTTGATTCACCGTTTGTGTGAGATATCTCCGGATGATCTTTCCTTCTTGTAAGCATAATGATGAAGTTGTCAGTACCGAAAATGTTTAAAGCCATTATACCCCAACACATTAGTACAGTCCACTCTCGCTAGATTGTCCGTTTATACTAGTATTGCGTAATGCGATATTCATTGAGTATTGTAGACACCATCTTATTCTGGTCATAAACACCATTAATCTCCGTTGAACGAAAAAAATACAAATAATCCACATCATAAACAATAAAGATGCACGACTGTTAAACAGAACTTTAACTCGAAGTATGCCGGATGTTTGCATAAGAAAATAGCTCTTATTACCGTTGACGAGGAAAATGGGATGAAGGTTTTTATCGCTCTCTCAATGGTTATCACATACTCCACCGGAAAGAACAATCTGCAAACGAGAATGATAGAACTACTTCTATTCGTGTACAATCCTGTACACGAGCTATATTCTCACTGTATTAACATTCCCAAAACTAATATGACAACCATTGGAGGTGTCATTACAACAATAGGATATTGTTCTTCATTGTCATTTCTTGCATGATTGTTTCTCACCCCATCAATTTTTCCTTCTCATTTGACAAAAAAATAGAAGTGAAAGTCCTTCCAGATAGTAACCTCCTCTTCATGCTGTTCCCTTATCTAACTTGGGAGTTACCTATTTATAATACCACAGAAATGTAACACAAAGACCACAAAATCAACAACTGTTGCATATGTTCCATACAACTATGTGCATTGTTCCTATTTGATTATTAACACTTTCTACTGCAATCAGTCCGTATTTGTCCATGTTACTATAACCACCAGACTTTCGAGATATAAATGACCATCATTTCTTCGAAGTAATAACAGACCTACTCTCTTTTCCATCCCATCATCCATACCCCAACTCAGAAAACAGAATTGATTCACTTTTGTTTAGTACATCATTCCGTCTCCCAATAGCTGCGTTAAATTTGCCAATGAAAAATTCATAAGGAGTCGCCTCTCCAGTACTGCACCATAAACCAGAAGACCAGCATGTAATATCAAGCAGCAAAACGAGGCATATAGACTTCATTCATCGAAACATGCTAATGAATAAAGTTAACTATTCAACTCAATATTCATTTATAGAGGTTATTGAAGGAATACACCCTCTTCATTTCGAATACCAACCCACCTCAAATAGTTTTCCTGACACTCAGATGAGGCCACAAAGAATATGCTAACTCAGGACCTCATCGTTGGATAAAATAGAACATATTAGCCCCGAAGTAACCTTACCAATCTATTCTGCTCGACGATATATTTGTGAAACGACAAGACATCAACTGTCATGGGACATATTTCACAGCAATTGGAAAACTCACCATATTTGCAGCTGACGTATCGATATCCATATAATACTGTACCTATATCATTCAATGCTAGAGGGTTTTCACAATATATCTAACTTTTATCATTACCAAAGGATGCTGAACTGCTTCGTTGTCGAGAATGCAAGGACCTCAATCACTAGTGTTCACGAGCTTATAATTCTCTAGTTTATTTATCCTTCATTTTCCACATTTGATTTGGAACATCCTTCACCAGCATTACTCAACTACTGTGGAAAGATGAGTTCTTTTACCGGGTATAATAATCCTGTCTGATTAATTGTACTGTTTTTGATACTCATCCTTTACCATGCCTCCCCGGTAGGTTCCTGATATAACATGCTACTTCCTTTCTGATATATTCTCTGAATAAACACATTCTCTAGAAATTTAACGTGCTGCTGCCTGGAAGATTAACATCCTGTCACATTTTCCCTAACTCATAACTCTTCCTCACTATAATACAGTTTGATCCAGACAAGATGCAGGAGCGTTAGTTTCTCTAGCTGCGCGAGATCTGACGGAGAAGATGAGAAAATAATTTAACAGTTCTTACTTTCGTGAACTTTTGCTAATGATCAACTGTACATTTAATAGATCCCTGGAAAAATGCATTAGTAAGTGAATGCCTCCAAAGTGATTTACTATTCTTAGATCTCTCTTCGGTGAGTTTTCAATGATCATGGTTACCATTAGTAGTAAGCAAATGCTGTCCAATTTCATCGGGAACCTAAGTGCATATCCTATAGTAAAGCATACTATACTTCGGGATAATACAATGGTAATATTGTGCCATTATGTATTTGTTGTTCCTTACCACTTAGTATCGCAATCGAGGGCCCAACTATTTTTTAGTATGGCCGTACAACAAGAATATTTGAATTGGCAAATGATATCTAATTATCTATGAGATTAGTCCAAAATCGACTATTTTGTTTGAGAGGCAAAAATACTTTATCTATTTCAGGATGGGAAATCCGAATTAAGAGCGAAAAATGCGATTCATTTCAAGACGAAAGGCAGAAAACAGGGGCCTTTTTTAACGTATGCTGCTACTGGGGCAATATTGACAAAATGACCTTCTTTAGCTAATACAAAGATAATACAAACATTTATTTTAATCAAAAGAACGATTGTTAAGCATCCGATATGATATCTGTGCCATAATTTATGGTTTACCTTCAACTTCTACTGCAAGGCATTTGTTACCATAAGTGGTGAACACCATACCTTTAGTCAAAAAATCACAAAATCTTTTGTTTATGCTATTCAATGAGAAGATAATTTTAATACTTGCTGAATTCAATATATGAGGACCTCTCTAATTCTAACATGGTAACAGTTCAAATATAGCGAATGTCGCTAAATTACTAGATATAGCGAACTCGAGGCTTGGTATGCTTCATATATCAATTGTGAGCCCGTTATATGCAAAGCGCATGAATATTTGGGAATATCTGAACTATTGTTTCCAATCTTTCTGCAGCATTCTATAAACAATATATTGAGGTTACAATAGGTAGTTATGTTGCTTTGAAAAATCCGGTAGTGACGTCCTTGCCACTGATTTTTATGTATGGAAAAAAGAGGGGGAGAAAAAATACCAACGAAAAAGTGAAAAACAGGTGACTGAGAAACTAACGAAGAATTCCCTGCTTCTTCAATTGTTTTCTTAGATTGAATACCATTAATAATATAGTATTATATTCTTTTCCCCAGGCAAAGTTTATGAAAGTTTATGGGTTATTGGATGGTAGTTTATCGGTACCTGGTTGCCTGGAGACTTTTTCCTTTATTTTCATTTGAAACAATGAGTGACGTTATGAAGTACGGGTATCTAGTCTGAAAATACGTGATTATCTCTGAATCAGTTTAGCATATTGCAAGTTTTGATTCAAAAAACCTGCGTGAGTTATTTTTGCTTCAAAAACTACAATAATTCCACGCTATAGATGCTTTACAGTTGCTATTATGTTTCAAGTTTCTTTTAACAAGAATTTTTCCACGAATTATCGTCAGAGATGTTATTGCGGTGTGTATTCTCCAGTGCCTAACTCTTATAGATGTTCTTTGTACTGAATTGCCCTTACCGAAATTCTCATTGAGCCCAAATTATCCCCGTGTATTCTTGCCGTATAGCATTTTCTATTATGTGGACATTGTTTTGAGACTCAAGAAGAGATATCAATTCAATTGTTATTGGCTACCTCCCAGAATATGAGGCGAAGCTTCAATACGCACGCGAACTGCCGACAAACTCGGGATCTTTCGCAAGGCTTAATTACTGCGACATTTTGTTGAGGGAAAAAAATGGTGTAAAGCATCATACTACCAAAAAATTAAGTTAATCCCCAATTCAGATCTCTCAGAACTCAATGCAGGATACTGCATACCAGAAAAAATAATAGATATACTGTCGGAAGCCTCCCACTGAATAGATTGCTCGGGATCATTCTTCTGGCTACAAATTATGATCGTACAGCTAAAAAGTTTTACATCATGTCAAATCGTTCCTACCAAAGGATCAAACTGACTCAAAGGCACGCTCTTTTGTATTTCTCTACTCAATCGGGTACTTTCAGATTCAACAATTGGCCAACTGAAGATGTTTCTCTTGAATTGGACTAAAGACAACCCGACAACCGCAACAAGGGTCTTCTATCTTTCTTAACGTGATCGCAACCTTATCTACCTAATAATCATGTCCACCCCATCATTTTACAAATTCATTCTTGTAATGATTTCCCAGACAGCCCTTCAGCATTAGTTTTCGTGGGCGGCTTCACTTTTCAAGTAAGAAACTGGCCTTAGCAAAATCTTTTTATCCACTTCTTTTAGAGTTCCTCTAATAAAAAGTAATTTGAGTAAATTGAATACAAACGTTGAAAATTTATGAACCTATATTTATTGAAGAAATTCCATATTGCTCGAGGGGGCAGACAAGGTAATATATCCAATGGAAGACAAGAAAACACCAAATGAAGAAAAATCGACACCACCGAAGCCTCACTTAGCAAGTATCGCTAATAACCAAACTGTATCAAATGCAGGACATAAGTTTATTGTGCCAGGTATATCTTCTCATGTAAAGCTACAAACTAACACATCGACTGAAAATCCTACCTTTCATCCCCAGGTCCCTCATCCATGGCCAACACCAAATATTCTTGTGCCATTGCCTCCGATCTTTCCCCCACATAATGCGCAAGCGTCGCAATCCATGGTGATTCCGAATAACCAACAAATTCTTTTAAATCGTCCTGGATATATTACACCCCAAGCAGGCCCTGTATACTATGGCGAACCAATGCTCACCCAACAAGCTGTCCCTTTGATGATGAATCAAGATAATCAACAGCCTATCTCCATCGATTTCCCCAATACTAATCATCCCACTCCTAATCGACAGCAAGGTCCATATTTCTCACACCCTACATATAACGGAGGTGATTGGCTTAATAACAATAATAATAATATTAGCCCACAACAACGACAAAATAGCTATCCTCAAATCTTACTGCCTTCAAATACACTAAATGCTTCCATCCCACTACCCCCTCCTACTGGTCTAAGCTATCAAATACAGACAAATCCATTGACCTTTTCACAAAATAACCCATTACCACTTAGGAGACAATCTGAAAACTGTTTGAGTCAAGCTAGGAGGAGCTTTTCTGGTAACAATTCATCTAATAATCAACATTCATATATCGAAAACAAATTTACATATCCCAACAATGAACTCACACATTATAATATCAATCCCTCCCCACCTGTTAATAATACAATAACGAAAACTCAAAGAGAAAAGGAAGGCCGATCAAAAGACGGCTCAAAGAAGAAACAATGTCCTATTTGTCATAATTATTACTCAAACCTTTCGACACATAAATCCACTCATTTGAAGCCAGAGAATAGACCTTACAAGTGTCCGACATGCGCAAGAGGGTTTTCCAGACACAATGATTTAGTACGACACAAGAAACGACATTGGAAGGACAGTCTATTTGCAATCCACAACGGACTGAATCAAGGAGAGCTTGATAAGTCTGATTCAGTATCAAAAGATGTACATCGGAAAGAGCTGGAGGAAGAGGAAATGATTAAACTATACAACAAGAAAGGTGCATATAAATGTCCCTATAACAGGAAATTAGTACAGCTGGATATGAAATTACATCCAGAGAATAAACAAACAGAAAATCTTTTGCAATATTCAGATTGCCATTTTACTGGAATATTTTTTCGTTGCGATACCTTCAAGAATCATCTAAAAGCACTGCATTTCCAATATCCATTGGATGTTAAAAAGGAAGACAGACTGACAGCATCTGGCTATTGCAAACACTGTGGCATTCTATTTGAAAACGTAAACGTCTGGTTGAAATATCACGCCGGTAAGAGATGTGGGCATATATACCCGTGAAGAAATGACAAAAAGAAGACTTGCATGCATTTAAATTTCGACACATAGCAGTATTTCATCGTACCATCCATTTTACTACCGATACCTGTCAATCCATTACCAACATATTACCTCTAATAGCATATACCACCCATTATTCATTTTGTATGCATTCAATATAAAAGAACGTCTTTCTGAACTCTATTTTATACTAAAGTTTCTCCGTATTCCTTTCAATGGTTAAAATTTGACTTTTGAACAATAACAATGCTATGTCGCGAACGCATTCATTGTTCCTTTTTATGAAAGTAAGATGAATAATTAAGCTTAACTACTATTGAAAAGGGACACTTCCGTCCCCCTGCATCATTGACATATATGACAGATCTCTCAGTGGTGAACCAAAACCTAATAACCCAACGAGGAAATATATTCCCTGTCTGGGACATAGCGCCTAAAAAGGAAAAGATTGAAAATTCCCCTTATGGAATCTTATACAATATCTTTGAAAAAAATGCATCTTTCGTTTACTGTGAGAAAACCGTAGAAGGAGAAGATAAAAAACCTTACCAAAGTTGACTTTTCTTTAATGACCATTGCTAGTTATCGCAGGGGGGAAGGGGGAATTCCTTTACAGATTTTTAAATAGTGTGGAGATGAAATGAAATGACCTCTTTAGAGGTTCATGTAGCGTTTTTAACTTTCATTTATCCCCTTCCATGCCTGTGAGTAATATATAATATACGAGTGTGATTAACTAATCAAAGCAATATTTAGATTAGCCTCTCAGTACTTCATAGAAAAGAAAATCTTACACTGTTAAAGACAGGACCATCGTCCCATAGAAGTACACGAAGGATCACTAGATGATATGTCGCAATTTTACGTACTGATAGTGTTACAGTTAATGTGTCTAGCAATAGCAGATCATGTCATAGATTCTTCATTCAAGGAAGGCTCCGAAACACTCTCCAGTTTCCAGGAGGACTTACTGTCCAATTCGATAGTGTCGTACTCAACTGATATATTGAAAGTATTGCAGACTCCTCATGTCGTTATTGGCTCGACACCATATTCCTACGAGGACACTGCCAACTGGGCAACACTTGAGTCTACTGCTTCACCCGAACAGAACAAAATCAAGCAAAATAGGCACAAATTGACATCTCGAGAGATAAAGTGGAACACAAGGATAGTTCAATCTTAAATGGGTATATTATTTAAATTTTCAATATTCGTATAATTCCTTTCTGTAATATTATTTTGTACTACTATAATTAGGCTTTGCTTAAAAAACTCAAGATATTCTGTCTATATGTCAGTGTTCCCCAGATATTAATGTTTGTTCTTTAATACTTTAAATACATATATTACATGGGCCCCTTACCTTTACGGTTCTTCAAGGAGAAAAAAAATTAATGCAGTTGTATATTAAAAACGAGAATGAGTAAATATTCAGAGTTTCTAGAATCAATCCTTGGATTCATCTACTTGTGCCTCTTCCTTTGGCGCCGCCTCGAGCTTCTCTTCTTCGTCAGCAATAGCCGATTCGGTCTCACTATCCTTTGGTGGGGTCAACTTTGGCATATTCTTTCTGTGGCCTGTGAAGGATCTAGATCTTTGTCCAGAACCACTGAAATTTTTGGATCTAGTGGCCTCTCTTTGCAAGTCATATTGCTTCTTGGTCATGATGCTCAACTTCTTACCCTCGTACGAAAGAATGTCCTTGGACTCGTCATCTTCCCCACACGAGTAACTGTTCAAGAACTTCTCGCAGCCCTCGATGTTGTCGAAGGCCAGCAATACAGTGCCGTGGAATCTCTTCCTGTTGTCTCTCTTTAGACGAACTTGACAGATGTTATCGGATAATTTGTGGAAGAATAGCTCCAAATTTTCTTGTAAAGTAGAGATCTTTGTCTTTTCGTAATCAAATGGAATATTCATAACGACCAAAGTTCTCTTATTCTGGTCAATCTTGGCCTCCTTCCCCTTGGACAGGTCCAATGGGACACGTCTCTTCACGTTCTCGCCGTCTGTGGACACCTCCAGGATCGTGGAGGTACGTATAATCTCGACAACTTTATCGATGGGTCTGAACTTCTTCATACGGTTGAATGTGGCAATGGTGGTAATGGGGACCCATCCGTCGTTCTTCTCCGCAATGGTCCTCAAGAACTTGTCGTATGGGAAATTGAATTCCGAGAAGTAAAACTCCACTTGTTTCAAACATTGCTTCGAGTTCTCCTCGGTGAAGTCCATCGGAGCGAACGAGTTTCTTCTCGAAGTGGCTTGCTCGCTGGATTCTTTTTGGGAACTGTTTTCGGTAGCAGACATTGTTTGGGTGTATGCCGTTGGTGATTGTCTTGGGGACGGTCTTCCAGGGGGCCAATTCCACAGATCAACCACTACCAGGCAAGCTAATCTTAACCGATGAGATGGGGCGATGGAAAGAAACGGCTCTCAGTGGTCGCAAAAAATTTTCAGACAGCGGTCACGTGGAGCTGGATTTTTTCAGTTTTGCTGTTTGACTCTGTTAATTAAGGATTTATTTTAGGGCGAGTGGGTTGTTCCCGGGGGACAAGGACTGGGTTACTACGCCTTGCAGCGAGGTATCAAATGGGGATATATGACTGCACGTTACACAGTTAATGTGCTGTTGTGTAGATCCGTGTAGTGTATGCACAAGTCTCCGCGGAAAGAGCGAAGTTTCTTGCGTGACATGACAAATTTATCTAAAGGGATCATGTTGCCCTCGAGTAGTCTTGCTTCAGCAATAGCATCCTGTCATTCCAAACATTTCTCAACAACTTGAATGCAACAGGTCAGAGGGTACTCATCTTCTCAAATTGTGTGTGAGACGAATGAAAAATGCGAGATACAAACTGTGAAACTAACTATTTACTTCCTTCTCTCTTGAGGGATTACCACCAGAGACAAGAGCAGTGAGTAAATATGGGTAATCCAGTCTTATACTACGCGAGGTGTGTACTCGCTGTTGTCGTGTTGCTTTTATGTGCTGTCTACGGTGTGCTGGCCTCTATCACATGCACTGTGATCGGTAAACAACATCTGGCCCAATGGACTACAGCCCGGTGTTACTACAATGCAATGAAGTACATCATGGGTATCGACGTCAAGGTCATCGGCGAGGAGAAGCTGGACAACAAACCGTTCATTGCAATCTCGAACCATCAGTCTGCTCTGGACATCCTGGTCCTCGGCAGGATGTTCCCACCTGGTTGCACCGTTACCGCCAAGAAATCCCTCAAGTACGTTCCATTGCTGGGTTGGTTCATGAGTCTCAGCGGTACGTACTTTTTGGACAGGTCCAGTAGAGAAAAGAGTGTCTCCACTCTGAACAAGGGGTTGCAGGCCGTCAAGGAGCAAAAGAGAGCGCTGTGGATCTTCCCCGAGGGAACAAGATCCTATGCGACAGACTTGCGGATACTACCGTTCAAGAAGGGTGCGTTCCATTTGGCACAGCAAGGTAAGATTCCAATCGTCCCCGTCGTCGTGTCCAACACTAGTACACTGATGAACCCGAAATACAAGGTGTTCAACAGAGGTGTCATGACCATCAAGGTCCTGGACCCGATCTCCACGGATAAATTGACCAAGGAAGACGTCAGCAAGTTCTGTGAAGACGTTAGGGACAAGATGGTGGAGGAATTGCAAACCATTGGCTATTCGCAGGCTGTCAACGACACAAACCTTCCACCAGAAGCACTGGCCGCTTTGGAAGAAAAGAAGCAAGGCACCGAATCGGTCAAGTCGGTAGAAACCGAGGCGGTAGGTGTGTCGACCGGTGCTGCTACAAGTGTCTCTGGAAATTAAAACATCCCTTTCTTAACTTCCTATACTCTAGTGTGAGACAAAACTTGAGATTCCTTCTTTGCTCTTTCCATTATAGACTATAGAACACTATATATGCAAATATACACCATAACCACTCTTCTTTGTGGTCGTAGCAGTCCTAATAGTTCATTAGTAACGACCTCGAAGTGGGAATTGCAAATCACATGATATTTTTTCCCAATGGGAAATTCCCATTTGATTTGTTCTTGACAGCTACATTTACTATCATTGACTTGATGTCATTCCGTCCATTGTAGAGCGACAGTTGGTGCTGGTGTTCTTAGCAAACGCTCTCACACAAACGACCAAAACTGTAATAGAATAGGCGCATATCTTTGCTCCTGACTATACCATCTTTTCTCATTTATTTCATTTTTAAAATCTGCATACCCTTTGTTTCATCCCGCGGCATCTACCATCGCCACCGCATTACAAGTAACGCGGATCCATACAAGCATTTCAATCTATCATTACGAGAACATTGACATCCAATAAATCTAATTAATAATCATTTTGCCTCGCTTTTACTAGAGCATTACCTAACCATATAAATTTCAACAAACACCGAAGAACCATCATAATGGCAGGTGCAAAGACGACTACAGTCACTACCACGACCACTACTACTAGCACCGCTAAGCCGAAACTAACAGGATGGGCACAAGCTGCAGCAAGGGCTGCCCCTGCCCCTGAACAGAAAGTAAGTGTCAAGACTCCGACTCCCGTTAATTCGCCACAAGAAGTCGTCAAGAGCGGAAGTAAGTCAGTTACAACAACCCCACCTGCAACTACCCAGATAAAGAAAACGGGAAGCAACCGTCACAGGGCCAACAGCAGCAACAAGAAGCACGCAAGCAGGCAGCCCTACAACAGAGAAGAAGTGAAAACGTTCATGAGCGGACTCTTCGAGAAGTACTCCCAGGATAAGGATACCATATCGTACAAGGATGTACTGGAGAACAATGTAGCTTTGAAGACTACTAATTGGGGGACAGTCTCCGGAGGGAAGAGTAAGATGAAGAATAAAAAGTACGGGGTTCTGAATGAGGTGGCCAAAGCGCTAAGGAACTGAATACATACAAAACTGTAGTATATAAAACTTATTATAGTATGTAGGCAAAATAACGTGCGATGTAACGAATGATTCATATACTAACGCCTGCCGTTAACGAATCAGAATCGGCTTGGCGATCTGTAATCTTTTGGTTTAAAAGGGAAGAAAATATACTATCCTTATGGGGTTAATTATTTTTACAAAAGAAGAGTCATAGTATCTTTGCACATTATATAGGCTTTACAACTAACTAAGATCCAAAGTACATCATAACTCTGCTCCATTAAGGTGTAAAGAACGCTATTTATTATAATCAAGCTACTCGTCGTGCGTTTTCTAGTTCTTTAATAAGACATGCCGTTATCGAATATTGAGCACTACCTTTCGTATTGGCTCCGGTTATTGTTGCCACACATACTCTCCCCACGCACATCTCATAAGGTGGCGTATATCTTTTCGCTATTTTCCGCTGTAACAGCTGGGTTTATTGCTCTAGTTTCCCTATACTCCTTTCCCTGGCAAGTAAAATTACACTACTCATCATGGCAGATCAATACCATATCCAGTATGGCCAATCTGGGTGCATACCTCGTGCCTCCCTTATTAGGAGTAATTGCAGACTCTCATGGACCCATCACGCTTAGTTGCTTGGCTATAGCAGGTTTCATACCGAGTTATGGTTACCTTGGGCATGTCTTTAATAATCCTGCCCTTGCCAGATTCCACTCCACTTTTGTTGCCACAGTTTGTTGTTTTACAGTTATCGGTATATCCACAAGTGCATTATATTTCAGTGCACTGCTGACATGCACTAAATTATACCCAGAGACTAAATTACTATCTATCAGTCTACCTACAACTTCTATGGGTATTTCAAGTCTTATAGGTTCACAAATTTTGAAATTAGACTGGTTTTGGGTAAATGATCCAGTTGTAAACGAAACGTACCTAAATCTGACAAGAGTATTCAAGGGAATGGCATGGCTGTATGTGTTTATTGGAATATTAGCATGGATCGCCACTGGGACTGTTTCCTTAATTAATGACAGGGAAGCTGCAGAAGCAATCCAAACAGATAACAATACCCAAGTAAGAGATGAGATAGAAACTCCAGAGGCAATTGCAAACGAGCCAGCGGAAACAGATAGATTACTAAATTCATCATCAAATGCATCACTTTGTCGGAAGGAATCTCAAAAATATCATACAAATGAAACTACTATTGTGAAAGTATCAGTATTTAAGGATCCTATGATTTATCTACTAGGTATCTCCATGCTATTATCATTGGGTCCTTTAGAAATGTTTGTCACGGATATGGGATCTTTATCAAACCTTCTATTAGGACCAAAGGCACACACTTTTGATAATTTATCAAGTTCTTTGGTGTCAATGTTTGCCCTTTCATCTACAGCTGCAAGGTTATTCAGTGGGATTGCGAGCGATTATCTTTTAAATCACAAGAAACCCTTAAGATGGATCCTTTTACCATTATTATTCCTTGCTTTGATATCGCAATTTCTTATTGTTATTCTCTCAAGGCACTACATTTTTGATGTTTCAAAGGAAAGTATAATACTTTTAGGTATCTTATTCGGATTTGTATATGGTGGCCTCTTTACAATCTACCCAACCATCGTATTAGCTATTTGGGGACAGCAATCATTTGGTATCGCATATGGTACTTTAATGGTCGCACCAGCCCTGGGTTCTGCAATTTCATGCCTAAGTTATGCCTACATCTACGACTCAAACTGTATCCAGAATACTAATAGCTCGTGTATAACACCAGTCTATGAAATTGGTGTCCTACAATTTACTGTATCTTTACTAATTGCATTTTTTGTATTAAGATCATGGAGAAAAAGGGGTTATTTGATATAGTTTTATTACATTCATTACTGACCATATTTTAATATTCAATTTAGAGCAATATTATTATGTCCACCCGTACGGGATGACGCAGAACTTTCTATAAACTTCATATATTTAAAAATAATGATTTCATGAAAACCCTTTTATCACTTGAGAAATTGTACTTTTTGATATTCGAGAAATTCCCATTTTCATTCTTTTCAATAAACAAGTTATAAAAGTGTTGGAGTTCCTTACAGTGACGTTTCATGGGCCTTTTGTTACGATTCGGGTGTTCATTTCACAGTTTTAAAGAGATCGATAAATTGAGAGTAAAAAAAAATTAAACTCCTCGTAGGGGGCTCGAACCCCTGACATTTCGGTTGTCCTTGCTTAAACAAAGTGTTTAAAAGCCGAACGCTCTACCAACTGAGCTAACAAGGACGAGTTCTTGCTCTGTGTGTCACATATTCGATCCGTGTTAGGTTCGAGGTCCAAGAACTAGTAAGGGTTGAAGGATCGTGTAGCTTATTGTGTGAGGTTTGAGTTAGGGTTCAGAAGAGTTCTCCAGATTAAATATGTGAAGTGACTTGTACGAGGATTATTACATCGAGTGTTAGGAACGGAGAAGTTAATCAGGAACGAAGAACATTAGAGG
>PPOK02000057.1:0-75532 GCA_003708865.2 Kazachstania taianensis | reverse complement strand
GATTAGGCCATCTTGGGGGTCTGGGTGTCGAAAAATTCGCGAAACCAAGGTCCCCCCCTTTGCCATGTTTTCGATTTTTCCACGTTTTCTATATCTCGACTCAGAGGTTCATTTGGAACGCGGTTTTTTGCATGCGCACTAATATCGGCCTCAGGAGCTTAAGTTCAAAAGCTGGGTTTCTAAAATTATCTATGGCCCGAGATACGGAGGGCTATAGTGACAAAAAAAAAGTTAGGGTTAAAAACGATTTTAGACCACGTGACCGGACTTTGTCACGTGACTTTCAGAAATTTCCTAATCGGGTAATTCTGGATTTCCTATTTGGGACTACAACTGAAATAGGAAAGACACCACGTGATGCAAATTGACCAATCAGAGAGGAGAATCAAAAATCTGATTACTAATAGGATTTCCCATAGTTAAGATACTCGATGCTGATTGGTCAGTTCAAAACACCCATACAACCGCTAAAAAACGTGACCTGGCGAATCGGCCAATCAAATGTAGAGAAATAGCCTCGTAGTTAATATACTGCGATATGATTGGTGGATTTGGAGTTACCCGGTACGCTAAACTAGAAAAATTGAGCCAATCAGATTCGAGTTTACTGCCTCGTAGTTAATAAATAGCGTTTTTGATTGGTGGATTTGCTGTTACCCGGTACGCAAAAGTAAAAAATTTTCAGCCAATCAGACGGGAGCGTTTCAACTTTATTATCTCATAGTTAATATACGAAGTTATGATTGGTGGATTTGATGTTACCCGGTACGCAAAAGTAAAAAAATTGCAGCCAATCAGATGCAAGCGTGTTAATTTTATCACCTCATAGTTAATATACGGCGTTCTGATTGGTGGATTCGCTGTTACCCGGTACGCTAAACTAGAAAAACAGCAGCCAATAGGATCGAAGAATGGGAGAGTAAAGGCCTCATAGTCAACATGGTGGCTCATGATTGGTGGAGTCTGTCAGCGAAACAGCGACGGGCGGCTACAGTAGGGTGGATCATCACCAGACAATCAGACACGGTATTCTCCCAGTTAATCCTTAATAATGGAATAGTGTGAGATGATGAAGTGAAGGTAGCCGTGGTTATGCTAATATAGTAAAGAGACAGGGCATAGTTAAACTGTTGGAGATGCTATGTTTGAACTAAAATTGAGAGGTGGCGGCAGACTGTAAATATATAAATGAAGCTAAAAGCAATTACCTAACGGGAATCGACCATGGGAAGAAGGAAAGTCCTAACCGTCATTGTAGCGACTTTGTTTATTAAAAATAATTGGATCATAGATGGTAGGGAAGTTCCAGAGAGCGATGGGTGATGTACAGAGCAATCTTATACTATATACCCTCTCAATATGAAGTTGATGAACTCAAAAACAGATACATGCCAAAGCTGCCCTCTGGAAAAGCCTCTCTTGTATAATCCAGTGATTGTACTTACGTGATATCACTTTCGTTTATATAATGCGGTCCGAAACCACTTACGGAGCATTTTCTTTAGACATATCCGGACAGGCGGTGTTATTTGGAACAAATCCGACTGATGTCACTGGTAATAGGGACCATTTGTCTCTTGGGAATGTGAAGATCTCCATTGTTAAGTTTTGGAATTAGATGAAAATTTTTCAATAGTGAAAAAGTTGATCGAGCCTGGTCAGTTTGCTTGCCATGCTTCCTATCTTCGGTTAGAGAAGTTAATCTAGCTACCAGCTAATAGTAAACATTGATGTTGTCAACAAAAAAAGAAGTGAAAGGACGTAGGAGAAGAACCCTTTAGCAAGGATAATTTCATGCTACTATGAGTTAATGGGAATATTGTATGAATTGTCACTCAAAATAGCTACTAGAGTAGTTTGAATGTTGTTACTACTCAATGAGCCAAGTACACTTACTTGATGGGATACCAAGAGTGTAGGTGACGTTTCAGTAGGAGGAGAGGTTTAATACTGAAGCAGTGCCAGCGTTTTAATTTGTAAATCTCGTAGCCCGACATTTAGTAAGAATTTGCACATAGTATCATCGTTATCAGGAGTTATTCATAAACAAAGTGAGGTCGCTTTTGAGGCATAACGGTGTGGTATATCAATTTAAGGACTAGGAACTTCTACAAAACTCTCAGAGTGCGACAAGATGAAACCGCTTGAATAGTATAGCATAGATCCAGATATATCTAAAAATGTTACTGCGCTCTGTCAATTGCAAATGAAGAATACGGTATCATCCTTGCTCTTGACATTTCATGGGACGAGGCTCGAGCGGAGATGCGGTTTGGTCTCTCTGACATAATATATGCCTTGACGAATGCCATACTCTTCTAATTGCGAAACAGCGTTGTTTATTCTACAGGTTGAGAAGCAAATCACAATATATTAACTCTCGACTTTGTAAAGGAACAAAAGCAGCTTATATTCAATCGATATCACATTTGTGAAGGTACTTCTGAATTAAATTCATTCGTTCTAGCTTTTGCTATGGTCTAGTGACCCTCTCAGATTGAGTGAATATTCACCATTATATATTTAGTAAATAAAACCTCAGTAGTGAGAGTTTTGAAATGTTTCGATGTTAGAGGTCTTAGGTAGAACTAGATGAAGTATGATATTAATATAGACAGGTGTATATCTAAATAAGTCAAAGTTGAGGTTGTCCTTCTTGAAAATAGAATATAAACAAGAGGGAAAGGGAATATGTATCTGAGAACATCTCCGGAGGATGCAGCGCTTTATATATCAGTCAGAGATTGGATGAGCAGATGATATAGAGTGTTCGATAGAAATTGAAACGGGTGATTGATATCCGGAAATTCGTGACAGAGCTGATAACGAAGTGTGTGCCGCTGATTCCACGACTGTACGATGCTTCTAGTACTACCGATGACCGTCATTAGAGTCTCTACGGAAATGCTCTAACATCAACGTGTTCTAGTGGAGTTCTACACTTGACACCTTCTAAGAGTTCTGCATTTGAAACTTGAATACACTTCAGCACTTTAAGAGTTCTACACTTGACACTTTCTAAGAGTTCTGCATTTGAAACTTGAATACACTTCAGCACTTTAAGAGTTCTACACTTGACACTTTCTAAGAGTTCTGCATTTGAAACTTGAATACGCTTCAGCACTCTAAAAGCGTTCTACACTCTACAGTTTCTAGAATACATTCAACACTCGTGGAATCTGTAGTTAACACTGTGCTAGAGCCACCACTCTAATAGAGTTCAACACCCGTGAAATCTGTAGTAACACTTGGTAGAGCCACCACTCTAATAGAGTTCAACACCCGTGAAATCTGTAGTAACACTTGGTAGAGCCACCGCTCTAATAGAGTCAACACTCGTGGAATCTGCAGTTAACACTTGGTAGAGTCAGCATTCGTGGAATCTGTAGTTAACACTTCGGTAGAGTCAGCACTCGTGGAATCTGTAGTTAACACTTGGTAGAGTCAACACTCTAATAGAGTCAACACTCGTGGAATCTGTAGTTAACACTTGGTAGAGTCAACACTCTAATAGAGTCAACACTCGTGGAATCTGTAGTTAACACTTGGTAGAGCCACCACTCTACTAGAGTCAACACCCGTGGAATCTGTAGTTAACACTCTAATAGAGTCAACACTCTAGTAGAGTTCACTCGCGCAACACTTAATATACACTAACAGTCTAGTTCTATTCTATACAAATCTGCATCGCCCCTACTCATCGGACTCATCGTCGGACTCCGCGGTCTGCAGCCAGGTGATGAAAGGCTTCGCGGCACGACGCACCTTCTTCGAGACGTCCTTAGGCACGAACCGCTTCGAGACCTTCGTCCCGAACCGCACGATCTCGTCCTCCGACACAACGTCGTTGTTGTACAGCTGCACGAGCACCTTAGGCAGCTGCGGGATGAGCTCCTGGTGTTCCAAGCCCAGGAACCGCTCGACACCGCCGAGGAAGTTGCGCTCGTACTCTGCGCCCTGGAGGACCTTGTTCAGGAACGCGGCGTGCGCGGGGACCTCCTTCACGATATCCTCGTCGAAGAGGCACTGCGCGAGGACGCAGGCGAGTTGTGGGTCATCGAGGACGTCCAACTCGACGGCGCGCTTGTACAGCTCCACGTCCGAGGGCAGCTCCGCCTGCGCGAGGACCCACTCGCCGTACTGGTCCAGCCGGGACAGCTCCGTGTCCGCACCCTGCAATTCCGTGGCACGTCTGCGGATCGCCTCCTCGGACATGTCGACGGCCCACTCGTCGTCGCGGACCTCTATCTTCTCGAGCGACGACGCCGCCGCGTTGATCTGGCGCGCGAGCTCGTCGTCGTCGGAGTGGTCCGCAGCGTCGTCGTCGTGTGTCTCGTCTGCGGGCTCTGCGTTGCCCTGCGCGATGTCGCTGATGGAGACACCGCCACCGCGCACGTTAGCGGACGCCGTCGCGGCCTTCTTCTTGCTCTTCTTGCCGCCCGCCGCGGCCCCCCCCGCGGCCTCGACGGCCTCCGGCGGGTTCTTCAGGATGAAGGACGCCAGCTTGTGCCTCAGGTCCATCGGCGTGCGCTTCCCGCACGCCTTGCAGTCGCGCACCAGATCCCCGTCCCGCGTGATTACTATCTCCGTCTCCGGGTTGCGGCACGCGCCACACAGGACGAACCGGTTGATGAACCCGTCCAGGACGTCCTGCAGCTTGGCCGGCTCGTGGACCCCGTTGACTAGGTACCTGTCCGTCGCTAGCGCTATCGAGGTCTGCGCGCCGAGCTCGAAGCCGAAGTACTTGATGATGTACGTCGTGGGCCTGTTGAGCGCCCGCGCGACGTCCGCGGCGTTGAGGATGGCGGTCTTGATGCCGTTGCCGCGGCCCTCCACCTTTGCCTGGATGGGGGGCATCTTGTAGCGGTAGAAGGGGTCGTGGTTGTCTCTCTGGATGTTGATGGACATGGCGGCGTGAGTGCTGGGGTGAGTGGTGGCGGGGTGAGTGTGGTGATGCCGAGAGAGCAGAAGACTGAACACTTATGCATGAACAATTTTTCAGTCACTGTGCACGGCGGCGACGGGAGACGGGAGGACGAGAGAGCAAGAGCAACGGGAGAGTGGGACGGGCAGTGCAAGAGCACGGCACACATCGTTGTCTGTGTCTGTTGCTGCAGTCTCGGGTGGACACCGCACGGCCCCTTGTGTTGGGTGTATGAGCGTGGCGGTGCGTGAGTGGGTGTCTTGTTGCAACACTGCACACCACGACTAAGCAAGAGGGGGCAGTGGAGCGGTGAGCAGTGGTTGCAGTAGACGACTTTCAGATCTGCAAGCCATCACGGTGTGTAGTTCCGACTCTTGCGTGGTGAAGAGTAGCGAGGTGCCCACGCATGTCTGTTCACTCTCACCCAGGACAGCGCCGAGTGTTGCTCGTGTCTGTCAGACGGGTGTCTGTTCTTGCCACGTACAGTGTTGCGGCACCGACACAGCGCACACCATGCCACGACCACGCCTTGCCACACCACGCCATGCCATGCTGCGGTACGGATCAGCACCTTCACATATTGAAGGTGCACTGGCGCTGAACTTCTAAGCGCCTCCACTCCACTCTAACCACACCACACCCGTCACATACAATGCAACTACACCTCGAGCGCCGCAGACTGCTCTCCCTCGCCGCGACAAGGGCCTTCGTCGCATGGCCCCCAGCAGACATCCTCGCACTGCACACCGACACGCAACAGTACATCGCAAGCCGCGATACCGCAGCGACGCACGCTCAGACGCTCGCGGTCAGGGAGCTCTTCTTCCACCTGTGTGTCCTCTGCAATGACGACGTGGCCGCGCGCGTGGTGTTCAACGAGATGCGCGACGCCCTCGGCACACAGCACTCCGCCAGACTAAGTGCCCTGCGGAGCGTGCTGGTGCAAGTGGAGGAAGGAGACGCCGCAGCGAGGGCGTTTCTGGAAGACACCCTGCATGCCTGCGAGTTCGACACGGACCAGGCGTCGTACCTCTTGCTCTCGAAGCGGCGCGTGTCGATGCTGCGCGGGAGCGACAAGCTCGCGGGGCTCGTCGCGCTGCTGGACAAGTTCCCGCTGGACCCGGAGCTGTGGTGCGCGCTCGCGGAGACGTACTATGCGGGGGGGCAGTGGGCGGAGGCAGCGCACTGTCTCAGGGAGGTAGTGCTCATCATGCCGTTCAACTACGGCGCGTTCGCGAGGCTTGCGGAGGTGATGTACTACGACGCTGTCGGGAGGGGCGGCGATGATGGCGGTGCTCTGGAGGGTGCGCTCGAGAGCTCGCTCGAGAATGCGCTGCGCGCGGTGGAGCTCAGCGGGATGTACGCCCCCGCGTGGGCGCTCGTGTGGCGGCTGGCGGAGAAGTGTGGGCGGAAAGAACTGGGGCGGCTCGCGAGGGCGAGGCTCACGCGCATACGGGAGTCGGGCGGTGAGGACGTTGCGGCGGCGGGGTATATTCTTGCAAGGGCGTAGCATGATATAAAGTCGTACTCGTGCATTTAATTGAACGTGCTATGTCGATGCTGCGGGCGTTTATTCAACATGCTGTCGATCTTAATCTATTTCGAATATGTATTTGTATTTGAGGTATCTCTTCCCCTCTGTATATAGAATGTGACATCGCAGAATAATCATATTTTGTGACAGACACTACATCAAGAGTCTCTTGAAAGCAGGTGAAGTTTATTATCTCTTGCAGATTCGCTATCACTAAACGGAGGATTTACCTTCATGTACAGTTTGTCAACCCGTCAATTGGAGAAGTCGCTAATCTTTTAGTTGACAATTGCAAAAAGGTAAATCACACAGTAGGATGTGTTTACATTCAAATATGCAATATCGATATTTTACGTGCAACTGTATTTACATTATACTAATATCAATAAACTTTACCTGCGCACTTCCATATATCCACTTGACAAAGTCGCCAAGACGTATTCCACGAACTACTAGCCGAACACCAACCTCGTAACCCCGAATGCGATCCTCTACGTGGCCAAAACTGTACAACTATGAGAATAGGAATGGAATCTTTACTACATTTCAAACACTTCAAGGAGATCGCTTGTCACTGAATAAATGCAAACGTGAATGAACACTTGGTTGCCTCTACAATATTCGATCCCAATTATACTCTGATATTTACAAAGACAAGGGTTGAACGCTGATTTGGTAAACTCATATACCACGGAGCGAACCTGTATCTTTATATGTGTTTCCTATTCTGAATATCTTACCAAGACAAGAACTAGAGCGCAGTTTGCTGAACTCAAACTTACAATACAAATACTTCCACGGAACGGAATATGCCATCTCCCGGTACAACACCAGTTTAAACACGTAATGCGATGCCGCTTCTCCAGTCCGACCGATTCCGTACGGCAGAATTCTTGCGGCTCCGCGGAAAGCGAGGTAGACACGGAACCGGTGCACCCTGCCCTAGCTGACCCCATCACTAACGGTCGATGTGGTTAGCCATCGGGACAAGAGTATCCCAACAAGAGAGTGATGGTTGTACATTCCATCCAAAAGGCATCATTGCATGATTTCATCATATCATCAATCAAGCAAGTCTGCTTCGGTAACACTGGTCTAAAAGTATCCCGCTCGTCGTGAGCTGCATGTCCTAAGGTGAGAAGAGCTGATGCATGGGTGCTCAACGACTGAGAATATCTTCAAGATCTTGAAGCTCTGCTACATTTGCGGCATCAGAACATTCAACGCCGCCGACGTTTACTCTAATGGCCGCAGTGCGAGGACCCTGGACAGGTTTCTAAGGGAAGTACAATCTGACGTCCTCGAAAGTCCTTCGTCCCAGTTGATGAGTCAATGGCAGCCCATGATCTTTTCGTTCATGGCCTGAGACTGTGGAAGGGATCCCTCTGGCTAACCAAAGAGGCCTTTCTCGTAAGCCCATCTAATTATTTAACATCAGTACTTATTTCGTGAAAGTCTCCGTCGATAAGATCAAAATATAACACAACATATAATAGCCTTCAATCAGATGGAAATGTAAGGAAAGGTGATAAGAAAATCCAAGAGGTTAATGGAACTTTGCTGGTTTATCACATTTAAACGCTCAGGGCAGTAAGTTTATCGAATTTTGCTAGTTTATTACATTTAGAGACTCATGGAATTAGACAACAGAGTCGTTTAACAAGATAAATTGTCCAATACTCGTGATGAAGGTTTGAATTTCAACTCGAACTAGAGGTTTTAATTTGTTATATTCACTGCATATATCATTGATTGAAAGGAGCGATCATGGTTCATGTCCCGCGATTGATCGAAAATTCTTACCATGGGCCAACATGCCAGGACTCCGGTTGTCTTTTCTCGAGCATATCAGCTACATTTATCAAACACTGTGACCTATTGTCGACTCCTCCCTTGTTGTGATTGGCTCAAGTATGCAATCGCTTGGAACATTGGTGTCTATTTAATGCATCACTCGTTTGGTCTCTAAGAGAATGACTCGCTGGAAATAAACTAAGTCACAATTTCCTCTGAGATGCAGCAATTTAACACTTATGCACTGAGTGAAGATTGTATGAATCGCACAGTCTCAGGAAAATTTCTGGCATCCTCAAAATAACTAGTGCGACCGATATGTTGATGTCTTATAGTAAAAATCAGATTCCTTAACAGTCATACATACTAACTGTTCGCACTCGTATATACATATACTACGCCTTCGCATACTTCTTGTTATAGTACTGCTCCCACAGAACAAGACGAACGGGACACGCGATGGACCCACGTCAGGAATATCTGAGAACTCTATCCAGAGCTCTACGATTGTTTATTGTGTCTCTGTAGTGTCGTTTGAATTTGCAGTCTCGTTTGCACCCTCCCTCGCAGTCTCATTTGCACTCTCCCTCGCAGTCTCAGTTTCCCTCCCCAACACCTCACATTCCCTCGATACCAAGGGCAGGTACTGCGCGACCCAGTCACTGTCCCTCATCGCCGACCTCGGATCATGACGGCGCGCACCATGCCTTCCGTGCTTCGCCACAAGCGCCGCGTAGTCCCCCTCGAGCTGCTTGTACTCCCTGATCACGGTGTCCGTTTCGAACTCGACGTACAGCCTCGTGTCGTACACCCTCAGCAAGACGTCGTCGACACGCAGGAAGAACCGCGCCAGCAACAGCAGCCGCCCGCTCATCACGCGCACTTTAACGCTGAGCATCGAGATCCCGTTATCCCCCAGCTCGTCCTCGAACAGCACCATCTCGTCGAAGAACAGGATCGGGTCACCCTCAGCAAGCTTCTCCACGGGGATCCGCGCGGAGTCGTCCCTGTGAAACGTCCTCGAACCGCGAGTGTCGCCCCGGTAGTCCGTGGTGTACGTCCAATCGTAGTGGCGCGCGACACTCATGCTCGAGGCGTCGGCTCGCTTGGACTTGAGCCAGTCCCCGGCGTACGCAACACGCACCCCGGTGTCCCTGAGCTCTACCCGCCGCAGCGCGCCGAGCGCGTCAAATCTGATACCCCAGGAACCGTCCGTGAGCCCGACGGAGACGTAGCTGTTGCCGAATATCATCTCGGGCAGCGCGCCGAGCCCCGGCAGGTGCGCCGTCTCCCACTGCTCCAGCTCCGTGGCGTCCAGGATGGGCCTCTTGGCCGCGGTGACGCTCCAGCGGCCGACGGAGATCGAGGGGGCGTCTTCCACGGGGAACGACGCGACTGGGCCGGGGATAATGGTCGCCCCACACCCGGCGCACGCCGGGTTGCGCGGATTGCTGCAGACGTGAGCAACTGTCCTCGAGGCCGTACTCGTGGATGTGGATGTGGTGGGGGGTGTCGCCGATGGCCTGGACAGGATACTCCGCGCATCGGCCGCACGCCTCTCGACCGGTGCGGTCCTCGGCGCGCGTGCCCTGAGCGTCCGTGCGTGCATCGCCCTCGCTGCTGCCACTGTCTCCTCCATTCTGCTTTGATCTGTCAGGGTCTCGGCGGCTAATATCTGTATATTATAGTATATTTCATATACCTTATATGTCGAACAGTCCTATACCGTCGGTATCGGCAACGCGGCAGATGGACAGACTCACGCAGCTGCAGACGTGCCTGGACCAGCTGGCAGAGCAGTTCTGCGCCGCGCTGAACTACGCAGACACGCACCACGGCCCGCTGGCGGTCCCCGGCGAGCCCTCCATCGAGGTTCCCAGTCAGACGCAGGAGCCCGGGCAGCCGCAGGCGCAGGAGCAGACACAGGGGGAGTTCGAGGGCGCAGTGGAGGAGCTGGCGGGCGATATCATGCTGAAGTCGCGGCAGGTGCTTGCGCTAATCGACGCGCTGCCCGGCGTGGACGTCTCTGCGGAGGAGCAATTACACAAGATAGACAGTCTGCAGAGGGCGCTGGTCGCCGTCGAGGAGGAGAAGTTGCAGGCGGTGCAGGAGGCTGAGCAGCTGCAGGAGCAAGTAGACGGGCTCATAGGGCTCTTTGTCGCCGGTGTGGCGTCGTTGTGAAGGAATACTGTCGCTGTGGTAGTTGTATGTAGCTATATACCGGCGATACCCTGTACTGCATTCGCGACGAGCAGCAGCCCCATGACCAGCGGCGGCAGCAGGAATTGTGTACCATTTAACGAGACGTAAAGTATCCATCCGAGAGTGTATTCCGTGCACAGGTCCCCCCAGAGCAGACTGGGCTTGTATCCGCGGGACAGCACACAGCGGACCGCTGTGGCAACGCTGAGGGCAATTCCGGCGAGGGAAACCGTTGTGAGTGTCGCAGCAAGCTGGCTCTTTGCAATGGACTTCTCCCCGGAATCCTCACTGGACTGTGGTTCCCATTCCATGTAGCGGGCATACCGGTACTGTCTCCACAGCCATTCGGCAACGAGCCTGAGCTTGTTGTAGTGTGCCACTCTTGTGTCTACAAGTCCCAGCGCGGACTCCACAACACGCATCTCGAACTCGCTCAGGGATTCAGTCGCTGGGTCCAGACATATCACTTCTTGTTCGTGGAACCCCCATGCGGGCAGTCTCGTGTCATGCGACAACAGCGTGCAGCCCCTCCCGCTGTTGAATAACTTGAACCGGGCCTCACGGGTGTCAAATTCTGGGGCGTATCTCTCGCCCTTCTGATTCGTCACCTCGAGAGTCCACGTCTCGTCCCTGTCACCGGTGTAATCAATGTCACCGGTACACGACACCTCCCTGTCGTACTCTTGCTCGCTCACGGGCGGTTTCGCATCAGAGGCCCTGAGCAACTTCCCGGTGAGCTTGTGTCTTAGCAAGACACTCTGGAAGTTGTGCACCACTGTGAATTGTGCTCCATCCTCGCCTGGCTCTAGGATCCACTGCGCCCACTCGCTGTCCTCCTCGGGGGACAGTGTGACCAATTGCTCGTGGGATCCAGTACCGTACGTCGTGTTATGTGAGGTGAGGTATCCGCCTAGTGACGCAGCGTGTCTCAGCACCACCGTGTCGCCGTAGTGCACTTCGCCTGTCGTTGTCGAGGTGTAAGTGTAGTCTCTGAGGTACGATTGGAAGTGCGAGGACATGTAGTGCGAGTATGAGGGAGTGTCATGGGAGAACTGGCCGATCTGCCAGTAGTTCACCAGCAGGAAGATACGAACCGGCACGATAACGAGAAACAGGAACTTCCACAGGACTTTCCTGACGAGAGACCGTGGTGGCAGCGACAGGTCGTCCACAGTGTGCCAGGTGTCCACGAGGGAACACGCGATTATCCACAGCCAGGCAACTGCGCCGAGAGTGCTCAGCGAGACGGCAAGCCCCAGACTCACGCCCAGACACGTCAAGTGTGTACGTTTCCAGCGCGTTTGGGTCCTGTAGGACCTCCAGAAGTACAGTGTGCTCGCAAACGTGAGCCAGAAGAGCGGTTCAGCTGACACAAGCACAGATTCGGACCGGAACTCCGGCAGGGACGCTACCGCAGCGATTACGACAACCGACACACCAATAGAAACAGCATTCCTGCGCAGCGTCCAGTACAGCATTGACAGTGCAACAGACGCCGCACCTAGAACCGTGTACTTGAACGAAAGCCCGCTCCAGAATCTCGAGAGCCACGCGAACAGCTGGATGGACAGCGATGGGATGGGACTCAAATAGAACCGCCGCTCCTTGCACGCTAGCACCAGAGCAACGAGGGACTCCTCTGTGTCGGTCAGCTTGTTGTTCACTTGGCCTGTCATCGCGGCAAAGAACCCGAGGGCAATCCCGGCGCCGAGAGCCACATCCAGGTGCGAAAGCTTGCCGACACCCAGTCGGCTGTATGAGTCGGCTGGGGTGTACTCCCTATAGGGGCCCTTCACAAGCACTCCACCTGCTTTCTCTGACATCAATTGGGTTTGCTGGGGTTGTAACTGGTTCGAGGCACAGCTTCAAGGGTCTTTCGCTTTATAAAAGGATTTACACCAAATGTTACACATTATTGAGAGTTAGTTCTAAGTTTTAGAACAGCACTATGAAATCGGCAATTGGCACTGGCGCTACTTCTCTCTTGGGAGTATCTCTGGAAGTTCGACTTGTAGGAGCCGCCGCTTCTCGTGGAGGAGTTCCCGTATGGCGCGCATGTACGCCAGTATGGTTTCCTGCATCTTGTAGACTTCTCGGAGGGCAGCTTTGACCTGTCGCTTGTGTCTGGGGCCCTCTGCCATCGCTGCAAGGACCTCTAGTAGCATACAGTCCAGTTCCTTCAAATTGGTCCGCACTTGTTCGCCCATTTGCTCGGTCTTGGTTCCGTTCGAGCTAATAGAATCTTCCATTGGCCATAATTCCCCGCGACAGATAAAGTCAGCCTTCTGATCGGTATGGATCTCTAAAAGTATCTTGTCCATGGCTTTGGTGAAGTCAAAGAGCGAAACCATGGCTCTCGCCCTCCGCACGGTCTTTCGATAGAGGCGTTGAAATGTTGCGGGAATTTCTGGCAAAGGGGAAAGTACTCTCCATAAAGGTTCTGTCATTTTGTCCTGTGGTGTGTTATGGATAGTTTCAACCGTTGGTAAGGGCTGCAGCTCGCCTACGATATTGCTGGAGGGTTTATTTACATGTTTATTCGCCTCGTCAAGCTGTGCCGTGACACCTTTATTAGATACAGTGGTCATCACCGAATTTAAATCCTTTTCTCCAAGTGTCTTCATTATTTGATTGAAGAGAAGAATGTGAGAGTTATCGTGGGTGTCAAATTTTGTATTCGCAGCTGTCATAGGTGTATTTTCTTTCATATGCGAGTTTAACGTTTTGTATGGAATTTTATGTTTTGAATCTTTGAAGAATAATTGTTCGGTCTTAAATTCTTGATCCAGTTTTTCATTAGAAAGGTGCCTATTCTCTCTTTCAAGTAAACATTTATTATTCGAAGTAATATCTGAGGAATCGTTAAATTCATTCAAGTGGATTGGGCTGTAAGTTGAAGTTCGATGCATGCCCAAACTGAAGGATGTGCTTGGTTGGGACGTGATGGATGTAGAAGATACTTTACGGGAAGGTGACTGTTTCCTAAATTCACAAGTGTAGGTATAAGGTTCGAACAACACCTTTTTTTTGGATTGGGCCTTTTCTTGAACCATTGACGTTGCAGTCCCCTGAGGAATATCCTTAAGAATTGATCTTTGCCTGTGGTGTTGGTCTCCATTTTTTCCATAAGGTTTTGGCTGAAACGAGGCACACCTGATGCTTCTTAAAATTTTTAGTCCATCTGTTTCCTTCTGTTGGTCAATTGTCTTTCTGACCAACATTCCAAATTTTGTATATGGCTCATTTTTAACATCAATATTTGCTGTATTGACAATAGATTTATGGGCCTCTTTTTCTACACCAAGGACGGAATTGGTCCTACCTGACGCCCTTTTAAAGTCATATCGTCTTCTCATAGCAATTTTGTCACTTTGGAAAGGTACCTTTTCCGGTTGTCTCGAATCATTAGTACAGTTTTGATCGATGAGATCCCTATTTTCCTTTCTGCCTTCATAATTTAGCCAATTACCCCTCGTTGCTTCGTTTAATAGCCCTCTGCTGTTCAAGTGGACCTTATTCTCCTCTGATACTGCCGTTTTATCTCTTTCTTTGGAACATATACTCTCTTGTGAACCTTCCACCTTGTCTCGGGCTTCCTTTTCCGAATTTTCCAACCTATCGATACCTGTAAATAAAGGGCCCGGGCTTGCATTATCTAATTCTACAACCTCCATAGAAACTTATGTATGGGACTTGGACTTCCCACTTCTAAGTGCTTTAGACTGTATTTTGTGACAAGCTTTTTCATCATCTTCGAAGAAAACAAAATTAACGATGATTGACTGCCTTGCGACAAGGTACTATAGAACGACATAAGATAATTATACACGGCAAAAAATGGCTGATACGTAGTTCCACAGATAAACCTTCAGTGGAAACATAAAAACTAACCATACTAGTCACAAGTTAAGAAGCTATTTCTGCACCGAGTCTTACTCTCCTACAAAAAGAATATCATGACATAAAATGACATAAAATATGTAGAACGAAATAATATAAACCTTTGCCCAAGGCTATCTCTGTAGATCAATTATTGAGGATTGGCCCGTCTTATAACTGTGCAAAATGGCGTATTTATGTCCTTTGGCCGCTTCCTTTGAGAGGCTATTGTAGATACTTGTAGCAAAATTCCTTGGGATGGAATTATTCGCCGAACCAAACACTTTTCTTAACCATTCCTCCTTTTGGTCCAAAGAGGTGATTGCAATGATCTCCATCGTCTCGTCTCTAACTGCATCTACAGTGATGATAGGAGCTGATGTCAAACTACTTACAATGGCACTGGATGCTTTCCGAGATGAATCCTCATACACCCATTTCTCTCTTCTATTACCTTTCTTCGATCTGTTAGCTAAATTAGGAACATAAATCACCTTTTGGTTCGAATTATACGATTCCTCCTTAGCCTCTCCCTCTTGACTACTACTGGCACTACTTCCTTCGTCCCACTGATTATATTCTTCATTTTTCTCGGCCACTGTGAAGGCCTCATTTACAAGTCCTTTGGGTTCCTCTTCATGCTGATATAACTGCAAAAATTCATCAACATCCAGATCAACATCCAAATCACTGGACATTTTTTTCACTTTTAGTGGTTTATACTTTCTCTTATGACTCGACAAGGTGTAAGTCTGCTGCTTAATCAGAATAACCCAAGCAATACCATCTTGTTGCGCAGCTGATACAACATCATCAACCGTGTATGAGTTATAGAGCATGTCTGCTTTAATTCCTCTCTTCCATAACTGATTCAAAATCGGCACCCCTATAGTGTCCAACACAGAATTTGTAAAACTAGAGATTAACACATCGCATCTACTTGGTTTCCAGTCAATGGCTGTACTCTTTAAGAACTTATTTCTTTTCTTTAATCTATTCCCTGTGGTTAGTTTGAAATAACTCTGAGCAATACCGAATATAGTTTCCCATGCTAGATTAAAACCGACAGCACGTTTGATACTCGATGCTTTGTGCCCTGATGGTCTTGCAAAATAGGAAATCAAATTATCATATCTACCGCCTGCAGCAATCAAACTTCTGTTAGAACCATCATCATAAACAGCTTGAAACATTATTCCGCCTTTATAAAATCCGCTGTTGTAGTTACTCAACGGGGAAATAACAACATTTCTTGAGACCTCTAATGGCTCTAAAAAGTTCAAGACCTTTGAAATGTGATTGAGTGATTCATCTACTTTTCGAAGATGTGGACTATCGAGCATAATCCTATGAAACCGTTTCTTCGCCGTTTGAAAATCTAATTTAAAGTCAAATAACTCCAGGTCATTTAATGAGGTGGATGTAATGTTAAATTGCGATTTTAGATCGTTTTTAACCTCTTTGAATGATTTGGCAAAACCAACTTGGGACAACATTTTCGATACAATAGGCCTTTGGGCCTTATCGATGTTGCAAAAATCAAAAAGACTATCGATTATATCAGCATGATTTACCACAAAAAGTGTATTAGTTTTTTCGAAGACTGGGAAGGCTGTTAGTATTTCATCAATGATCTTTATACTCTCGGCATCATAAAATGGTGATTGCGCCGATGATGTGGATATTATATCAAAATCAATCTCACCGAATTTTCTAGGTTCTAAACTGGATTTCAAATGTTCAGGTGGGCGATACACAAATTGCAGGCGGAACTGTTTCGATATACAGTGTGGTTGTTTTGATAAGTATCTCGCCATTGGATATGTCAAATCGTATTGAAGCTGCAATACGGTCCCACCATGATCTAGAACCTCATAAACATTTTGAGTACCATATATTGGAGCTTTCGGAAAAATACGTGGAGGTGCGTTATTTTCAATACCACCATGCTTTCTAAAGATTGCGACCACCTCCTCCGTCATTTGTGATCTCAAGACCTGACCGAATGGTGTAGCTGAGCTCTCAATGTTGTCGAACAAAATATCATTTGACAGACTATATGACTGGGTAAACAGACTTTGTCTAACTTCTTGCTGCCAAGGTGATGAGGGATCTGCAATACTTTTCAAAGCTTCTTTTATCACTTCGTCTTGATGCTTAACAGGCAGCCATCCACTATTTAAAAGTGCTCGCGCACCTGGCCTCTTACTTGGGTCATGATCCAGAAGTAGCTTGATGATTTTCTTTTCGGTTTTCATTCTTATATTATCGAACTCTTTTGGAAACTTAACTGTAGAAGACCTGATATCCTTCAAAATATTCACCCTTTCCATTCCTGTGCTGAATGGATACACCATCTCAAAAAAGATGATACCCAATGAATACATATCGATCTTCTCATTATAGTTACCTTTACCGTTTAACACTTCAACGGCAACATACATGGCTGTACCAATGGCTGACGTTAAGTTATCAGTACTGCCGACAACGCTAGATGAATCCAGTTTTGATATATCAACCGACTTCTGAACGTTCTTAGCCAATCCAAAGTCTCCAATCTTGACATTCCTGGATTCGTCAATGAAAATATTCATTGGTTTCAAATCTCTATGAATAATACCTTGGGAGTGGATGTAACTCAACGCTTCCAAAATCTGACGGAATAGTCTCCAATATTCATCTCTCTGTTTAGTTAGATTTTCAGCATGAATTAGATCATATAGGGTTCTGTTTTCACAATATTCCATTTGAATGAATAATGTACTCTTCTTCTTCCTACCTACCCTAGAATTGGCGCAGGCTTTCCCCTTCCGATCAAGGGCCTTATCTTGTTCAACATCGTCATTGGATTCCTCCTCAGAGTCATCACTCTCTTCAATACTAGTAGTCTTACGCATAAAAGTACCTGATGGTTCAGATGTAATATTTTCTTGCCCTGTTGAGCTAGCTTCAAACACAATATCAGGATATCCTGAATTCGAAATAAAGTCCCAGTTACTATTGTCAAAATCGGTATTTCTGCTCCTTAGGAATCCGGTTTCATCAAATACATTTGAATTGGTTGCTGAATGACTATAGTTTTCGTCACCGTCATCCAGGTCATCTTCACTCTCGCTGCTTTCATCAGTCTCTTCATCACTTGTCTGTATCGCACTGCCAGTCATAAAATCTTCTTCTAACCAGGCAGCATAGTATCTGACAACATATTGGTGATTTAAGCTAGCCAGTAGCATAACTTCACTCAAGATTGTTGATAGTTTTTCTTCTGTATGCCTGATCTTTTTAATCGCGTAATATCTACTATCTAATGCATTACGAGCTTTCACCACTTGACCAAATGCACCCTTACCTAAGACCGCAATCTCCTCAAAGTCAGTGGCATATCTAGATTTCATAGTTGCATTGGCTAGTGAGAATCGTGATCCAACATTGAATGACCTCCTCCCAAGACTTGAACGAGAGCTTGTCCGTGGTCTTTCAATTTTTTCGTCATGAGATTCTACGTTTGACGATGAATCTGCAGGAAGTAAATTGTATTTATTCATACTTGTATCAATATTTGTTCTCAGAAACTTCATCGGGAGGAGTTCTAAAATATCAAGTCTTTGTTTCGGATCATCTACCAACATCTTTTCTAAGAAATCTAATAGACTTTCTTCCATTTCATTAGATTCGAAGTATTCTTGTGGGGACCGATAATTCAATACAGTATCTGCACCACTAATGACCTGAACAAACAATACCCCAATTTGCCAAATATCAGTCATTCTTTGAGGCTTTAAATTTTTGCCTTTTGTCAATTCAGGTGCCATCCATGTCAGATGAGAAAAATCGATCGGAGAACCATGTTTATTAGGGTATTTTGACAGTAAGTTTATGAGAATGTATCCATATGCTGCATGCATTAATTTAGGAATGGTTGTCCCAAAATCCGAGTCTTTTGCCAGATAGACAGTCTGTAAACCGATGTAACGGTGGTATATCCCAACTTTATGCAAAGCTTCCAGCCCTTCCAACATTCTAATCATCCAGACACGAGCAGTAGCAAGATTTACAAAACCTACTGATTGGATGACATCGCCAATTGGGTAGCTCAAGGAATATTCTGTTAGCAATTTTATCTTCCAAACAAAAGTTGCATTATTTTTACCCATTCTCTCAACTGTAAATCCATACAATCTATTAACATTTCCATGCTTAACCTTCGTGAGTAAATCAAGAACTTTCTCCAAATTCGAAATCTCTTTCTTCCCATTGCTTGTATTAAAGAATGAATTATCCAATTGGATCTCAGTAAGGAGGAAGTAGAAATTTTCCATTAACTCAGATGACATTAATGAATCTGCCAAAGGTGAGTCTGGTGAGATATAAGGCTTCACTAAAAACTGGTTAGTAAAAGAAAGTATGTCAGATTGAAGTTTTATAGGCTTTGGGTTTACTACTGCTTTAAATTTGAACAATGAATTGTTGGGTAGTTTTGCCTTAATCACTTTAGGGAAAACTATAGCCTCCCCTGAGGTAACCCATTCATTCGGTGGTAAAAAGTTAATTTGACTGTGCGGGTTAAACAGTAGGTCATCATCATCCTGTCGCTTTTCCATTTCTTTTTGAATAATCTCGTCAATCTTTCTTTGCTCAGATATCTTCAATTTTTCAATCTGTTCTTGACTCTCCTTCTCTTCCCGTTCAAGCTTCTCTTTTGTCTCCTTTATCCTGTCTAACCTATCATCTTCTAGCGACTTGGTGTTTACTTTGTATTGGAACTCATCCAATTTCTCCTGTGTCGAAGTGACAATATCGAATATGAACTCTTGACCTCTTGAGCCCTTGTGTATCTTTTTATATTCGTCCTTCAAAATCTTCAATTGTGAATCCAATATATTCTGAACGTTCTTGAAGGTAATCTCAGGGGCCGTATGGGGATACATCGGCGTCAAAGCGATATGTAAAGTTAGCGATGATTCAACGGGGTCTTTATCCACTGATCGCAAAGAGATCTCGAATATGATTTGCGGCTGTTTATCCCAGCCAGACTTCTTCCGCGTCAGGTCGACAAAGTCATCTATGTATATGCACTTGATGGCTTCCAGTTCATTGACTTGAATCTCATAGTATTGATTGAGGGTTAGGTGGCTGAGGGACATTATAATGTCATTTGATTTGCAATATCGGTGTATAATTCGCTTTGAAAAGTGTGTTGAGTAGGTGGTTGGGACAAATGAGGGTATGGATAGAATATATAGATAGGATGGTAGAGACACGGGTGGTATGTGCGTTGTGAACGGTTAGATCTGGTGTACTGTAACTGAAACCCTCTTTGAATGTCTTAGCATATCTCTAAATTGAAATTTTCGTATAATAATAACAATGGTCATCACTTTTACACTGGGTTAACAATGAACTCACAGCTGAGTGCAATTTGTCACAACCACCCTTAGGATCGATGAGACTTGGTAAACAGACTACGAATAGTGTCTTATTATATAATTATATCAAATATGTATCACAAAGAGAGGGGGTGATGGGGATTGATATTAATGTACTGGACCAGATTCCTCATCAGTTGGAGCAGCTGGACGATATGCCCCATTTTCTACAGCCGAAGAGAGATCAAATGTTACGTCAGAGTCATCCAATAATGGTTTGAATGGAACTCGCGCAGAGACTGGTGGGAAGAACTTTCTATAGGTGAAGTAAGCAATCGTATACCCAACAATCGAACCCAATAAGACATCGATAAAATGGTGTCTGTAGTCCTGTACTCTAGACAGCGCTATGACCGACGCAATAAGCAGAGGAATCATTGCCACGTACTTTCTCCAGAATCCCACCTCGGGATACTCAGTCAAAAACTGACCGCAGAGCCACATGTACAGGAACCCCAACCCAGCAAAACTCTCACTGGCGTGTCCAGACGGCGTACTTCTGAAACCCTCTAATAGTAACGTCTCATTCTCGTTCGTACATACTTCGTCCGCGGTAAACAGCGTATTAATCTGGAGATTTGGTTTTGGTTGGCAACGGTCGATAAAGTCCGGTCTGGGCCTTCCGAACCAATTCTTCACGAAGTTGGTGAAGAGAGAAGTAGAAAACCAGGTAAGGCAAAGCCCCAACAGAGACACATAAAGAACAAACCACCTATGCCTGTGGTCTACTAACAGATACCAAACGATACCGATGACCACAGCAGGCAGTATCAGACTGCAAAACACCAACATTGTATCAGAAACCGTCTGTTCCAAAGCATAGGGGTGGCTAATCGTGAGATCATTCAGATAAAACTGCCTTTGGAAGGGTGCCTGGAAGTACACTGGCACGTTGACCAGCATGACCACACCAAGTAGGATCAAATCCGAGACTCTCCATTTGGGGAATCTGTAGCTGAAACTAATCCTGCTAGCACCGAGAGAAAACCTATCAATTTCCATGGCACCGTATTCTTGTTATCCAATCGGCCGAGAAACGGATTCCTAGAGACAACAGTGGACTGTCGCCAAGTGCATCACAAGTATCGATAGGTCTCTCCATCGTTGTTGATAATTTATCACGCGAATTTGAGGAGCACGTGACCTGGCGCGTCTTTGGTTCGCGGTCTTGTTCTCACGAGGACCACACGCTTCGGAACCTCCACGATGCATTATCAGGTTCTTGCCCAGGATATTCTTGTCAAATATCCAAGGAGTGACCTGTTTGTTTCATCTCATAGTGAAATACCTGAATCTTTCTCACATATACAGGATAAGACCGTTTTTTCTGGGAAAAAATCTGATATTTGATTCAATTTACTTTGATATTCGATCCAACTCCTTGTAAAGTTGGAGAATACAGTTCCCGTATACACATTTTGGGGTCTTTAGTACATCAATCATATAGTGGAAACTTGTTGGTTATTGATTATTATAAAATCATCTTTACCAACTTTCTACTCCCGGAGTTATTTATTTCAGCGGCTAATTCAAACTTTGTAGTACAACGAAGATGTCTAACTTCTTCAGGGATTCATCGATGGGGTTCAAGCCAAGGTCAAATATTTTTTCAAAGTTAAGGGTCAAGGAGTCGAAGGAGTCTACTGGATTACAGTCAAACTACGAACCACGACTGAACTCTCCTGGTAATTTGAATGGCAACAATGAGAAGGATGATGGTGCTCCTTTGGAGTTTTCTCTGACAGAAGACGAGAGTGATTCCTCCATGATGAATAATCTGATGATGATGCAAAATATGGAAAATACCCAGCAACACCAACAGTCTACTACAGGCCACACAACTATGAATGATGATACTCTGACAGGTGCTTCAAAGCATCTTCAAAGGAATAATACAAGTACACCAAAAGATTATGACAATCATCAGCGTAGCTTCGGAGGCAATAACAGCAAACAGGGGGGCCTGAAGAGCAACCATGATGACGATTTCGAAATTACAGAGATAAGAAATGTTGATGTATCAACGCCTGAGAATACGAAGAATGCAAACGTTGAGCTTGATATTGGAACACCAACCAAGAAGAGAGTGAATCCCAACTCTGTGTTGTTTCACAATGATAGACAACAGCAACAGCAACAGTCCAATATCTTTAATTCTACTTCCATTCCAACATCTTCTTCGAACGATGTTCTATTGGAGGCCTTCACGAACACTCAAAGAATTTGTTCAAACCTAAAGCAAGAATTACAGTCACAACTGAATGAAAATTCGAAATTAAAAACAAACTTGAAAAATTATCAAACTGATATCAAAAGAATAAATGAGAAAGTAGACACATACAAGAGACTATGGGCGTCACTCGAGGAAAAGACAACCGCGTTGGTAAAGCAAAAAGATGCAGAGAATGAAAATGTGCGGAAACTGACTAGAGACTACGATTCGTATAGACAAAAAGTTGATGAATACAAGAATGACATATCGACCTTGAAATTGAATCTAAACAAGTTGCAGGACTCCAAAAAGGAGATGGATACTGAATTGATGAGAAGGAATAAAGAGATCGAATACTTACAGAAGGAACTCGACGATTCTTCTGGTCAATTGAGTGAAGAAAAGATTAGGAACTCCTCGTTGATAAATGAAATAGCAAACTCCAAGAATGGAATTATTCAAAGCATCGAAACAATACTGGAAGCGAACCATATTGGAACCTTGGATAGAATCAAAAGTATTGAAAAAAATGTACTTGAGATCGTAGAGACAAAATCTGAACAACTATGCGCCATAAGGGATGATTTACAACATGTGAACGAAACCAGTAATGAAACTCTTAAACAACTGAACGAAAAGTATTTACACAGAATACCCTTTTTTCTCTTTTAATGTATGGTTAATAGACACGATACTAACATATCTGTATTATCTTACACATTTTCCTGCCCAGAACAACGATGCAAAGCGAGGCAATCCAGACATTATCAGCTACCATGGACAGCACTGTTTCTCAACATTCTGAGCATATCTCTGAAAAGCTATCACGTATTAATGAGGATTATCTCAAGACACTACAGGAAACAAGCAACCAAGTAACCAGTGAGATTGTAACGAAAAATGATATTATACTGAACTTATTATCAAACTTTCAAAACGTTACGAAGGAAAATAACACAATCTTTCAAAAACAGAGTGATGCAATCCTTGATAGTATAAGACAATACCAGGAGGGTCTAACCAAAGGTCACGAGTATGAGACAAAAATAAACGAATTGACTACACAGATCAGTTCCTTAGAACAACAAGTAACCGAAAACATGTCTCTCTTGGGAACCAAAGAAGCTCAGTATGAAGAAAAATGCTCGAAGCTTGACGAATTGAATATTGAATTATCAAGATATCATACCGTCGAGAATGAAAATATTTCAGAGATTGAAACCCTGACCAAACAAGTAACTGATTACGATATTGAGATCAAGAGAATCAATCAAATGTTGAAAACTGAAAGGGCAAATTTTGACAATAAATTATCATCTCAAAAGAGTATTGGCGACGCGCAAGCCTCTGAGAATGAGATGCTTCGAAAGAGAGTATCCGAACTAGAAAACTACAAAGAAAACTGCGAGAGGGATCAGGATAACCGAATCGACAAGATTCAGCAAATCAATGACCAGTTGCAGAAGTTGAATGTGGAGTCTGTTCAGTTGAAGGCTCACGAGCTGGAATTAGAGGAAGAAAACCGTAATCTGAGGAAGACCTTGGAGAGTAACAAACTGGGACAAGACGAAAATGCTGCTGAATTGAGTATACTAAGACAACAGATGGTGGGGATCAATGCTGAGAAACAAAATATGGTCTCTGAGAAGTTAGACCTTCAGGATAAGGTCGATGAACTGCAGCACACAATTAAAACCATGAGGCAAAGGATTACTAAACTAGACGACGAGCTTGCCAATAAAACCCGACGTGAAGAAGACAACAATGTACAACCACCTGAACGTGAAGTACCAGCCTGTGACGTACCCGCGTCAAAGAAATCCCTCATCTACTCACAAGTACCTGAATCACCTGAGATTATTCCAAGGAAGAACATCACAAGGAAATCCAACACAATTCCCAAGAAACCAAGGTCCACGGGGGAGAAACCCAGTGGCGAGCATGCAAGCAAGAGACACACCGATCTTGGCGACGACGAATTCGATTTATCTTCGTCGTCAAACGATGATCTGGAGTTGACAAACCCATCTCCCATCTACGTGAAGCCGACATGGAATAAGTTCAAGGGCAAGTGTGCCTCCAGAGGCGGGCCCACCGCCAAAAAGAAACTGCTACTCGTCGATGAGGATGACGGTCTCCGGGTTGCCGATACCAAGACAAAGAAGAAGCGGCGGAAGAACTGCCAAACGGGCCTGTAAACATGTACACACATATATATATTGGCATATATTACGCTACAGGTATGGCTAGTCACTCCTCGTGTCCTCTCGAAACCGCCTTAACAATTCAGCGATCTCGTCCTCCCGGAAGAAATGCATCACCTTCGCTACCTTGGCGGGATCTCTTGTATCCTCGACGTGCAGAACGGGTATATCAAAGCAGTATGCGTCCCACCATCGCTGGTTCTTGTTGATGTCTACGGTAGCCACTGGGATCCTCGCATCTGCGAACTCCGGCGACTCCAAGACGTCATCGAGGACCTCTCGGGCCGTCTCGCAGAGGCCACACTGTGGTTTCGAGAAGAAGGTCAGTTGCAAGTGACGGTACGGTCCTGTCCGCTCACCGCGTATCGCCGCCCGCGCAGCCAGCAGAAACCTAGAGCCCTTCATTGCCCCACTTCTGAGGAGCGTGCAGTAACACCGTTCCCTGTCCCCCGTCCCCTTCAAGGATCACGCCATGCCAAGAAGCGGAACTTACTCCTCCGCAGCCTCTCGACATCTGGGGACACGGCATCCGGACCACTGTCCTCCGAGACACTATCACGGACTTAAAACGGTATATAAACAGGGATAGAGACCGGAGTACGCCTCAATTGCGCTCTACAACCCCTCTACGACCGATCCAACAGCCATGAGTTTCACGAAGCAGGAGCTGAAGGAGATCGAGACCGTTATAGTCAAGTTACTACACGACGAGGTGGGCCCCATCATCAAGGGCAAGACCGGGACGACATTTGCACAGTACGACGATAAGGCTAACCAGGTGGACCTCGTCACGAAGTACGACAAGCAGATCGAGGCCACCATCAAGGGCCGGATTGTAGAGCTTTACGGCGACCGGTTCAAGTTTATCGGTGAGGAGGAGTACGTCCCAGGGGAGACCGAGATCACCGCGGAGCCCACGTTCATTCTGGACCCCATCGACGGCACGACGAACTTCATCCATGGGTTCCCTTACAGCTGCTGCTCCCTGGGGCTCGCCGTCGGTGGCCACCCGGTCGTCGGTGTCGTGTATAACCCGCACCTGGACCAGATGTTCCACGCCTCGCGGGGCAACGGCGCGTTCCTGAACAACACGCGGATCGACGTCAGCAAGAGACCGCTGACGCTGCAGAAGTCCATGCTGGGTCTAGAGGGTGGCGCAGAGCGGACCGAGGGCCCCGATGGAAACTTCGACAAGAAGATGGTCACGTACCGGAACCTGCTGCGCGAACACGGCGGATTCATCCACGGGTTCAGAAGCATGGGCTCTGCCGCGATGAACGTGTGCTACACGGCGGCGGGTCTGCTAGACGCCTACTGGGAAGGTGGCTGCTGGGCATGGGATGTCTGCGCTGGCTGGTGTATCCTGGAGGAGGCCGGCGGTAAGATGGTCGGCGGGAACAAGGGCGAGTGGGAGATACCTATTGACCGGCGCTGCTACCTCGCCATCCGCGGCGGTTGCACACCAGAGGAGCAAGACCAGCTGGCCAGGGACCTGTGGGAGCAAGTCGACGGGCCACTGGAGTACTGAACTCGGTAAATTGCACTATTGCAGTAAAATGTGTCAATGTGCCCCACTTCTATATAAAATGTCTATAAAAAACCTCGAGTAATCGTTATATAGCCGAGAATGAGCAAAAGTCATCACAACAACGCAAGACACACATATACTCACACAGGATGAGCCACGACGAGCAGACACCGGAAACGCCGCAGTTGGACATACAAGGAAACGACAAGAGGGTTGTCGTCGCGCGCCGCGTCGTCCGGTTCGTGCTGTCGAGCGTCGAGTCGCACAACAACGTGCTGACGCAGAGCAAGCTGCAGGAGACGATCAGGGAGATCGCACGGGCGGAGAACCTGGGTAAGATCACCTTCAGGGAGATGTTCGGGATTGTGAACCGTATTTTACAGACTGTTTACGGGTTCGAGCTGCGCGGATTGCCTCCCAGGAGCGGTGCCACGCGAACGAACGCGCAGAGGAGCACAGCCAGAGCCATGGAGGCAGACGCTGCTGCTGCTGCTGCCGCCGCCGCTAGACCAAATCAAGAAGACAATCTTGGCTACAGGGCGAAGCATTTTGTACTGGTGAACACGCTGCCGTACATGCCGAGATTCGACGAGTTCAAACTCTTGCAGAGCACGAGGGTCTACGAGGAGGTGATCGTCGACGACGCGTACGTCGGGGACGACATGGACCTCGCGAGCACAAACACGCTGGAGAACAAGCTGAGCGTGGACCAGGACCTCGTGTCCCACGGCATCCTGAGCGTCGTCCTGTGCATCGTGTTCTTCTCCAAGAACGGGATCCTCCAGCAGGAGCTGTTCAAGTTCCTCGCGCAGTACGGTGTCCCCGTTGACGGGACCAAGATCCCGATCCTGAACCTGAGCATCGACGAGTTCCTCAAGAGCGCCGAAAGAAAGGAATACATCGTGAAGCTCGAGGAGAAGTCCGACCTCGAGGGCGAGACAATCCTGTACCGGATCGGCCGCAGGACGCAGGCGGAGTTCACCTTGGAGAGCCTCACGAGGATGGTGCAAGAGATGATGAGCCTGGACGAAACCCAGGCTCAGACGCTCAGGACAGACATCACCAAGAGCATCGGCGACGCGTACGGGCCCGTGGGAGCTATGCCCTGAGTGTCATTGACGATAGTCTATCCACGGCATTGGCGGTATCTGCTATTTATATATCGGTAAACGGTATAAGGCGGTACCTAAACGAAATGCCAAGAAATTGCTCGTTCCCGGAATTACCGGAATGGGAGCACCTCGTTTAATTCGTACAGACAAACGAATATACGCCGGAGTATTTATACTCACTAATATATATGTATATATATATATATGAAGGAAGCGGACCCTCGATGAAGGTACCTTTGAGTACGCCACCAAGGATGAATTCCACGGATTTGGTGACCGTAGTGGTGATTGCACTGGCTGTCGTTTTGTACCGCTGGCGTGAGGTTCTGTGGGAGTGGGTATTCTCCAACGATGACGCTATCTCGGCGGCTAATGGTGGGTCGAGGGATATAGTGGAGGTGGTCACGCAGAACGACAAGAATTATCTGGTACTGTTTGCTTCTCAGACGGGGACTGCAGAGGACTACGCCAAGCGGTTTTCGAAGGAATTGGTGGCCAAATTCGGTCTGAACGTGCTGTGTGCCGATGTGGAGAAGTACGATTTTGACAATTTGGAGGAACTGCCCGAGAATGTCGTTGTGTCCCTGTTTGTGTCGACTTATGGGGAGGGGGATTTTCCCGATGGTGCTTTCTTGTTCGAACAGTGGCTGACTGGGTGTCCCGAGGATTCCCTGTCCAATGTGACGTTTACAATGTTCGGACTGGGCAACACGACTTACGAGTTCTTCAACGGCGCTGCTGTCAAGGGGGTAGACAGTTTGAAGAATGCCGGTGCGAAGCTGATTGGAAAAGTGGGTGCTGGGGATGACGGTAAGGGGACGACAGACGAGGATTACCTCTCTTGGAAGGAAGAAACATTCAGCGAATTGAAAACTATACTACATTTGGCAGAACATGACGCCAAGTTCAAACCATCGTTCAAATACATAACCCTGGATTCTGTCACAGACACAACATCTTTAGGTGAGCCCTCGATAGAGTACATCGCTGGGGTAAATAGTTCAAATGACAAAAAGTTTGGCGTGTCGCATCCATACATTGCCCCAATAGGCGAATCTCGCGAATTATTCAACGGTTCGGGACGTAACTGCATCCACACAGAATTCGATATTAGTAACTCAACGCTCACATACAGTACTGGTGACCACATTGCCATTTGGCCATCGAACGCCAACGAGAAAGTCGAACAGTTCCTTAATGCATTCAACCTCGATGGGAGAACAGTTTTCGATTTGAAACCAGATGATCCCACAATGAAACTGCCCTTCCCATGTCCAACTACCATCGAGGCTGCCATTAGACACTACATAGAGATCACAGGCCCCATTTCGAGACAAAGTTTTGGCCAATTGTACGAGTTTGCTCCTCCAGAGATAAAAGAATTTGTCAAGAAACTGTCAGAGGGTAAAGAGGCATTCGCGCAAGAGATTACCTCTAGAAAATTCAATCTTGCTGACGCAGTGTTGTATTTATCCCAAAATAAACCTTGGGGTACCGTTCCATGGATTTTCTTAGTGGAGACCCTGCCAACCCTACAACCAAGATACTATTCTATTTCATCATCATCCAGTTCAGAACCAAACACAATCCATGTTACATCAATCGTCGAGAATACACCAAACCCGGAGACTGGATCGCCGACATTGGGGGTCACTACAAATTTATTGAGAAACCTTTCGTTGGCAAAGCAAAACCAGGATACAAAGACTTTACCGGTTACTTACGATATCAGCGGACCCCGTGGGTTATTTGAAGACTTCAAATTACCAGTCCATGTGCGCCGGTCAAACTTCAAGCTACCTGGGAATCCAGCTGTCCCCGTGATAATGATCGGCCCAGGTACGGGTGTGGCACCCTTCCGTGGGTTCGTTAGAGAACGTGTTCATTTATTGCAATCTAGTGGAGACTCCAAACCAACACTAGGTAAAATGATGCTGTTCTATGGCTCCAGAGATGATGACGATTTCTTGTACTCCAAGGAGTGGCCGCAATACGCTGAGACCCTGGATAACTCCTTTGAAATGATAGTTGCATTTTCTAGAGTCTCAGAGAAAAAAGTTTATGTTCAACACAAACTACTTGAACGGAGTGATGAAATAAAACGCTTGTTAAGCAGCGGTGCATACATTTATGTTTGTGGTGATGCGTCTCAGATGGCTAAGGATGTCCAAAAGGTCATTACAGATATTATCGCCGAAGATAGAAAAATTACCAGTAGAGAGGCTGAAGAAGTCATCAAGGCTATGAAGGTTGGTGGTAGATACCAAGAGGACGTGTGGTAAGAAACATACATGCATTCGCTCAGCGACTTTTTGACATTATTGAATAAAAGTTATACATTATATATACAGGATCTTCGTTAAAATATTCATAATTAGAGACATAACCGCCACAATGAGCACACGTTTAGGATGCTTCTGCGATCTTTGCTCTCTTTTCTCTTGTAGACTTTTCAAAATAATGGAATAATTCGAAGAATATCTCAAATGCAATCAAGTAGATGATGATCCACTCCAAAAAGGCCCCATTTCGTTCACTCAACAGACCGATGAGAGCTCTACATTCATCTGTCGAATAATCCAATTTCGTATTCAAGATTGTAATCCGGGGACCTATATCCAGATAACGCGAGACATTCTTGAAGATCTTCTCAAGTTGTGGCTCACTCCAATACAGATCTGGTGTCTCTATGAGTTCTGAATATAGATTCAGCTTACCTCTGATGAGAAACAACCTTCCTATAGACTGTAACGCATCTGCAGACTTCATCTTCAACTTCACACCGCTTGAGATTTTCTCGGTGATCACTCTTGTTACGTTGATATGTTTCTCCATGGACTCTTCCAGTACCGCTAGGTTGGTACTTCTTGATAGCCCACTAGCAAATGCAGCTTTATCCAAGAGACCAAAATTGGGTTCGATATTATTGATGACAATTAAATCTCCAACCATATAACTATCCCTGTAGTCCATTTTATTCAATGTTTGCCGACCATGATTGTTATTATTTTTGCCCTGAGTGTTTCCGTCCTGAGACAAATAATCCAGATCCTCTTCATTCTTGATTTCAACGTAATCCATATCTTCACTCTCAAAATTTTCCGCGGGTAACGGGTTAATGCATGCGGTGTTAATCAGGAGAGGTACGATCTGTTCTCTCATTGTGACTTCATCGATACCCCATCCCACAAGCGACCCATTTTGACCCAGAACCAGGACTTCTCCAAGGTCCCTGTACTTGAACGCAAGGATCTCCCCGGGGATCAGATGCGAACACTCTACACCGCTCTCCGCCAATGAAGTGACACATCTCTCCAGATCGAACTTCTCGGTGATGGTGATCGTCGTACATGGCCTTAGACCCAGTATCTCTGGAATCCGCTTCTCCAGTTCAGATCGGGGTCTTTGACCCACTGACCGTCGTAAGTACCTGGATGGGTTCTGAGTGCTAGTTCGTGGTAACTTGACAGTCTTGGTATTGCCCCTGGCGGCCTCGACCTTAACCTCGGCGGATAGCCTAGGGGAGGATGACATTGCTCGTCTGAGCGCTGGGAGGACACATCGGGGAAACTGCAGCGTCTGCAGATTCCTTGGCAGTATTGGTAGCAGCATCTTGCATCAAAAGATGAGCCAGATTTCGCGAGAGAAAGTGCATCTTCGAGAATAAGAGTTTTTATCATTTAAGGCCTATTTTATCGTATATTTGCCGACAACGCTCATGTTACTCATGTATGGGTATTCTGATTGCCCCAATCCTTACGATGTCGCAAATATGTGTCGCACCGAGATTGTACGTCTATATGCGTATATACGGTGGAATGTGAATAATTTATCCTCTCAATTATGCAATATACCAGCTAGTAGAGTACTACATCTCATTTCGCCTTCTTCTTGAAGAATCCGTCAATTGCACCCTTGCCCACGCTCACCTTCTTCTTCGCCACTACAGTTTTCTTCGCCACTTTCAGTTTACTCTTGGCATTGCTGCCATTATCGAGGCCGACAGTCATTGCGGCCTCTGTTAGCAATTCCTGTTCGATAGTCGCCTTGGCATTCTCCTTCTTATACTGCTTGTACTTGTCGAACTTCTCCTGGAGTTCAGACACATTAATCAACGCTTTGTACGCGGCAATCGGTATCAGGGAGATCAGAAGATCACATGCCATCATATACTGCGCACATTTCTTGATATCGTCGGGATATTCAGACGGCATTGGCAGACTCTGGGGAAAGTTTGCCACTATCTTGTCCACTTTATCCAGAAGACACCTCACGATGGCTTCCGTGGTGACCTTATAGTACTTATCTCCAGCTTCTTCGATCGTCTCGGAGATTTTACTCAGAGAGACTTGTAAAATATCTAGTGGCACACGACGCCAGTTTCCGTCAACGGTATCCACCAACAGATCGTGGTAATCTCTAATGGTGAGAAATCTATCGTCCAATTTCATCTCTTTAGCCTCCGTAGCCAGTTTTGCAGTGTAATCTCTCTCACTGCTTGTGACACTGTTCTTGTAGCAGATCCCAATAAGACTGAAGGCCAGGTCGTATGCTGTGCTGATTTGGAACGTGCTATCCGAGATGACATACCCGTCAGATTTGTTCAGCTCGTCGTAGAGAAATATGGACTTTACGGGCTTGCCATCCGGGGTGTAGTGGTACTTCTCTGAGGCCAGATCCTCGGCCTCCGTGTACTTGCGCCCCTTGCTGAAGCTGTAGTCTTGCAACTGGTACACCTTGCCCTCATCGATAAATAACTTCAAAGGCTTCTTATCCGAGTTGTTCGAGGGCGCTTGAAGCGTGAAGAACTCGAGGTTGTCCCTGGAGTCAGCCCCGTTGGGCAAAAACACCAGCTGTCTTCTGGATCCGCGTGTCATTGTGCAATTGAGTGTTTCGCGATCGATGCCCTCTTTGATGTAATAGTAAATCTTAATCTAATAAATTTCACTATGTGGTGAAACGCGTAAACTTTTACGTGCCACTTGGGTTCGTTTGATGGCCAATTGATGGATAGAGAGCGAGTTCCCAGCCAGTCTGGACCCCTTCAAAACATCCGTGAAGGCGAGAATGTCTGTAGTATTATCTGCGGGAGAGCCTGTGGGCTGGGGATGGATTTCGCCCAGATGAGGCTCGACCTCCTTCAATTAGCAGAGTGGAGTGGTAGACAAGGGAAGATGTAAAACTATGGGACTAAGAGGATGCTCGAAACCATTTTCAACCATGTTGTCGAACTGAAATGGGGAAATTGAATAAAAACGTAACTTATATCAGCTGCTATGGTCGTATAACGAAGTTTTCAAGAAGACAAATTTCCTCATGTGTGCACTTGAACAGAATATATCTCAAGTGCATCTATTCTAAATTACAAAATTCGAATGGAGGAAAAACACTTTTAATTAAATGTGATTCCTCTCCAAATGATGAATAATTGCTATGGTATTGGCACGTTAAAAAGGCAAATTAAATGTGATGAGAGGTAGCTGCTGCCAAAAAAATATCACTCTCAATATACCTGATGTTATTGAGTACTTTTCCTGGAAGCTAAAATGGTATATATACCCAAAATACTATTACGAAACACAGAGCAATTTTAATGAACTCTCATATAGAGATCCTGATCAGGTCCGAATAGTTCAGCATAATAACTTCGAAAAAGTAATTTCATTATAAGGAATTTCCGGTATCAATCGTCTGGTAGAGTATATAATTTCTTGTCCCGGATAGGCCAATTTAGTTGATGATGTGCGAGGGCGTGGGTATTACCCTCATCTAATAATTCAAAGTCGCGTCAATCGCTTCCATACTCAGTTAAATTGGTCTATCTGCAACAAAGAATTATGGGCCCTAACGTATAAATGATGGCGTATTATTGAGTTTGAGAACAATACCCTCGAGCGAGCTTCGTGAAGGGGTCATACTAACTATCGACAAAAAAGTGAAAAAAGGCGAGTTTTGTTGTTCCTTTTGAATATAGAAGCCCGAAAGCTGACAGAAAAGTTGATTAATCTTTACGAGATATTCTGCTACTAAATCATGATATTTGCAAGACTAACCTGATTCTGTCTCGAATAGCAATAGTAAACGCAGATCATATTGTATTCGAACTATACATGCCGCCCACTATTTTGAATAGGCTCAAAAATTTTAAGAGTTCATGAATATTTATTAACTTTTTATATGCTTAAATAACGAATATATCAAATGATTGTGGGAATGTTGAATGCTCAATCCCTCCCATTCTACTTAGAAGATACTGTAAACTTCAAAGAGTCTTACAAATAGTTGTCCCTCAATGGTACGATTTCAAAGTAGCTTCGCACGCCCAAATAACACGATCGTCCCGAGTTTCTGGTCTCATCGGATCAATGCGGTTTAGCCTTCTTTGAACTTTATCGAATACCTTGTAGTCTGGGTGTGTACTACGGCTCCTACCCCCGTCAACACTATCCCTCTTTGCCCTCAGATATGACAGGTGCCGAAGCATGCTGTTCCGCCTTCTGATCCTTGCTTCCTGTGGAGTCCAGTATTTTGTGTCCACATTTCTAGACACAGGCATAACAGGTTGTGGCGGATATGAACAGAATTGGGCGGGAGGTGGGCTGGGGAAATGCATTGACTCCAGTGGTGGAGGTGCCGGGCCCGAAATCAGGAATGGGGGTGGTGGCATCGGAAACCCGAATGGGGGGAGGGCGGGATGGAAAGGTACCGGAACAGGGCCCATTGGCACAGGTGAAGGGCCCACTAGTACCGGGAGTGGGAGTTGCAACCGTTCGAATGCGAAACAGGCTGCATTATGCGCACCAAGATGTGCTTCCTGAGGGGACACAAATTGTCCCGGAGGCCTTATTGCGTAGGCAGCGTGGTAGGCTGCCATAAAACTTGACAGCGTTGCATCAAATATTGGCGAAGGCATAGGCATACAAAATAGAGGACAAATTGGAAGGGGACCTCCAAGTTGGTCAAAGTATGGAGCAGGCGCATAGTCAGGTATTTGGAAGGGTACCTGTTGCGAATAATTGGGCTGATTGGATTTTGTGCCCAAATCCAATTTTTGTGTCCTCTTAAAATTGGGAGCAGGGTGAAAACCGGAATCCCCCCCCCAGGCTTGGGTTGGTAGCGGGATTGAAACTGGGGACAAAGGGTTTCGCTTCCAAGTTATAATTAAATGTCATTATAACAGCTGGGGGGAATATTAAATAATGAATAATAATGTAAAAGCTACTTATACCTTTATACTATTCCGGAAGTGCCAAAGTGTCTAGCTAAAATGCTGGAGGATAATATATATGGGGCTTTAGATACTATTGCAGTTTGTGACTTGGGTTTGTTTGTAGGAAGTGAGGGAAAGAGGAAAGGAAATATTTTTTAAAATTCTTGAATTTGTGATGTATTTATATTAATTATTTTTGGAAAGTGGAGAAGTTACTTACCATATTATTGAGACGAGTGCGGGTGAAAAAAGTACATATTTTCTTCTACAAACCTTATATCTTCAGGCTAAGAAATCAACATCTTTGATTTATTAATATCCAGGTTGTTGTGACGTTATAAAATTTAATTGTGCCGATATCGGACACGCTGATCAGGCCTATACGGTAGGAACGACCTCTGATAAACAACATAACCAAAAGAGAAATGACAGATGGCACTGGTTTAATCCTGTCCTTTCGGGAAGATTGCAGGCCTCTGTTACCATTGGAAGCTTCGGGCCACAAAATGGTTGCCATGGAAACGCGTTATGTGAATCTGAAAATTGTCAATGTATCGGGGAAATAAAATTTGTCTAAAAGTCCGAATAAAAATATTGATATATTAGAAAAAGGTGTATTTGAAAAGAAAGTATTTACCGTTATAAAACAAAATAATCATTTCGTGAGGTAACCGTTGTTCTTTAGATATGAGACAACAACCTCGCGGTCCTTATTAACCCATTGAGCCTTAGAAGTAATGGTATCTAGAGATTGGGCCAAACTTTGATCGAAGCCCTTGGTGGATTTGCTTTCAAAGAAGGTGCGGATTTCCTTCTTAGCTTCGAGACTAGTAAAACCTGAAGTGGCCAGAATAACCACAGAACCCAACATAGATAAGCCAGGTGGTAACCTCTTTGCCAATTCGTCCCAGTTTTTCTGCGTCCAGCTCCACAATGCATGAACACCTTCCTTATGGCCCCTCATGCCTTGCATTGGAATATAAATATCTTGATTCAAGACAGTACCGTCGAATAAATAACCCAAAGTTCTCTCCAACAGCTCGGCGTCCTTGAATCTACCAAGGGTTCTAAGGGCGGCTAATTTCTCGTCAGATGATGTTGGATTCTTGTAAATGTTGAAGATTTTTTCATAACTATCCTTACCACCAATTCTTGCGACAGTATTGAAGACGATAGGCTTGATCAAGGCAGGAATTGCATCCTTGTCGCCATTAACATAGTCATCGAACATTGCAAGGGCTCTCTTTTCAACAGTAGGTTCTCTTGCAGCGCAAGCGGCACCAAATAATGTAACCTTTAACCTCTGAGTGGCAAATGAATCAGATGCATTGGTAAAATCAGAACCAAGTTCCTCGGTCTTCTTAGAGACTAGGTCTCTGATAAAGACGTTTAAGGCGTCTCTAACCTCTTCTGGTTCGAACATCCAGGTAGTCTTCAGAGAAGAAATACTATTTAGCATCTGTTCCCAGACGACGAACGATTGCTCATCTTTCCAGCTTGAAATCAACTCCAAAAAGTTTTTGGTTGATGTATAACCGGAGGTAGCCAACGCCTTGACATCTGCCACAAGACCAGTCCTATCCTCGACAGACAACAGGTGTGACTGTTGACCGAGCTTCTTCCATCTTTCATCAGAGTACGAAGTGATGTAGATACCTGATTGGTCTCCATTGACTTTGAAAAATTCAGAATCCTTCACAGTAACGGTCTTTGTTCTTTCATTTAAAGTCAAAGATGAGTCGACGCCATCTTTACTTTTCAAAGCTAGGAATACAGGGTATAATGTCTCATCCTCGTCGGCCTTGACGTCACCAGTAGATAGATAACGGTTTTGGGTGAACTCGATTTCGTTACCGTTCTCCTGGACAGATATAATGGGGAAACCAACCTTCTTGGTCCAGATGTTCATGACTCCGGGAACATCCTTCCCAGAGGCAGCGGCAAGGGCCTCCCAAAGATCCTCAGTCTTGGCATTCCCATACTTAAACTTACTCAAGTAATTGGAGACACCTTTGATAAAGACGTCCTCGCCCAACCATTTGGAAATCATTCTCAACAGAGAGGCACCCTTGGAGTATGAAATAGCGTCAAAGATTTGGTTGATTTCGTCGGCTCTCTTAACAGGTACCTCGATTGGATGAGACGATCTCAACGCGTCTAGAGATAACGCATGTTGCAAGGTATCCGTCACGTACTGTTCCCACACCTTCCATTCTGGTTCGAACTCGTTACATGAGTACCACGACATCCAGGTGGCAAACCCCTCATTCAACCACAAGCCTTCCCACCAGTCCATGGTGACCAAGTTCCCAAACCATTGGTGCGCAAGTTCGTGCTGTACAACCTCGGCGACTCTCTGGATGCGGTCTAAAGTGGAGTTCTCCTTATCCAACAACACATCAACCATACGGTAAGTCACAAGCCCCCAATTCTCCATTGCACCTGCAGAGAACTCATGAACTGCGACGTTATCCATCTTTGGTAGCGGATATTTGATCCCAAAGGTCTCCTCGAAGAATTTCAACGTCTTTGCAGTCAAGTCAGCCGCATATTGACCTAGATGTTCCTCACCTGGAGTAGCGTATACCCTAACTGGGATACGGAACTCCTTACTCTCGACATATTTCAAATCAGCGACGATGAAGGCGACTAAGTATGTAGACATCTTAGGGGTCGTGTTGAACGTAGTGAACTTCTTACCCTGTTTCTCGGCTACATCGGCTACATCCATGTTAGACAAATGAGTCAGTTGTGGGTTAGAAACCAACGTAATCTTGAAAGTGGCCTTCAAATTGGGTTCGTCAAAACAAGGGAACGCGCGTCTTGCATCGGTGGGTTCCATTTGAGTGGTAGCCATGTATTTAGTCTCCCCAGTTTTCTTGTCCTGATACTTGGCACGGTAGAAACCTGCCATGTTATCATTCAGGACACCAGTAAACGCAATCGTTAAAGTGACCGTCGCTCCACTGGAAGCCGCGTCTGCGATTGTCTTAGCTGGGAACTGTAATGAGGTGATTTGGGTTTCACCATCGGTCTCGATACTGGCAGCGTCGACACTCCCTATCTTAGCAGAATGAAATTCAATATCCACCGAGTTCAAACTAATGGTATCCACATGAGGATCATTAACCTTCAGGTCAATGCTCACGACACCATCGAATTTGAATGTTTCGAAATCCGGCTCGACTTGCAAATCGTAGTGCAAGGGAGTGACATTATTTGGTAGGATTTCACGGGACATGACACCTAGACTGCGATTGTGGCAATTGGTGGTACTCAATTGACTAGTTGTTAGTAAGAATGGCCCAAGTTGAGAAGAGCCACGCATGGGAGAGGGATAAAAGAGCGCCACCCCTGCCGAATTCCACCAAATGGCTGGAAAGTCGCCGGTCATGTGAAATGCACGTGAAAACGCGATTCCCAAAAGGTGGGCGGCTAATGGACAGAAGAGTTCCAAGGCGAGTAGGAATCCCCCCCGACAGGCCACGAGTACTCTTCGTTAACTCACCTCCCCCCTGCGTGTTGTCTTGAATGGTGGCGTTTCTATACATACTGCTCATCTTGCGCCAATTGCGCCCTCTTAGTGCATTTCCCACACGCAATACGGGAATGCGTCATGAGGCGCCTTGTGTTCATTTGACGGGACCATGGGCCAGGCACGGTGGTATTGGCATTGAATGTCTCGGCAGTATTTACAGGAACATTCATGTTGCGACTCTTTGCTGGAGAAATCAGTGAGGCGAATCCACTCGCTGGTCTCACTGCTCTTGTCCTCGTGAGCGAAGTAACAGCCCTTGTAGCGAGACTCTTGCCCAGGAGTAACTGGGCAGTTCTCCTACACGGCACTGTAAACATCGTAGTGTCTGTTATGTGTATGTACTGGTTATGATTGAGAGGTGAGTGAAACGTTAATCATCTTCTCGACTATAAATCTAATGATTCCGATCTTGTTTTAAGGAATGAACGAATCAGAGGGATATTTTGGGAAAGCCCCGGTATAGACGTTTCTAGGAGGTGTACGTAGATCGGGATGAATTCAGAGACCCTGGGCACGGATACTATCGTGGTCACGTCTGGAGACACGGAAACTAACGTAACAAGTGCGTCAATTGTGGCCTTTTTGCAGGAATGGCTTAGTGACACAATTTTGCTAAGCCATGAGATCCTGCAGGATGACCCGATCCAGATCATCATATTACGGAACTTCAAGAGATTGCTGATCATATCGCCCGATGTGTCGGTCTCTAGAGATATAATGGAACTGTTCTCTGGGAGAGAAGAACTGATATCGCACGGGTTAGGGGCGTTGCGGTTCAATTACTCTATGACGGACACGAATAATAGCCAGACTCCGCAGAAGGACTATCTGAAATTACCACCTGCTGACAAGGTGTTTCTCATATCGCCTCCAAGCTCACCTCCTCCAGAGTTCGATTACACACGATGTGAAGACATCCCGCAGATTAACGAGATCTCACATGCACACCACGAGAATATACATAGAGGTGGTAATGCAGCTGCCAAGACGCAACCAGGGAAGGTCACACTGTTGACGAGTGACATTGCCAATATTATAGTAGATCAATGTGGTGATAATGACGAGAATATGCGGAGCGTTGGTATAAGTGTCAACGATATAAGGACGGCTGTGCCCCCCAGGTCGATATTCGACTCAGACGAAGAATGAAATGATACGGTTTTTCCCAATAATATAAGTTATATAAACGACTCATGTAGAATGATGCATCAAGACCAGCCCATCGCGTATACCCCACACTTGTGGTAAGAATATGTTGAAGTCAAATTCGAGTCTTGGACATCTCTAACGGGCCTTTGAGTAAGATTAGGAGTAATGAAGCCCATAGTTAGAGCTTGATCTAGCTGATCAAAAGCGAATATACAATTGAAGAAATGCATCGTTCAACATCACGTATATATGGCTTGATGCATCTCTCCTCATCCATATGTTTTTAAGATTACTATAGGTCTCTAGATTATAATTAGTATATGGTCTGGTATGATATCGCTAGTAGATAGATCTATCTAGATATTGCTCCAAAAGTGTTACATTGATGTATCATCTGAAGAATGCTGTGAAATTGCTAAATTTCGAAATACGATGAGGAAAGAATATAAGAGTCGATCATTCGAGCCCCTATCGAGGCGAGGCATTCGGTACCGTGAAGGATTTAGCCAATGGACACTAACGCAACCCAGGAGTATTTGTATGGAGGTCCGCAGTTTGTGATAAAATTTCCATAATAAAAGGGGAAGACTGAAATAGAACACTATCTCTTATCGAGAAACTCGTCACAGTGTCTGTAAGTACAGAGTAATGAGAGTGTAAGTACGGTTTCCACTACTGGTGCGGAGTATTGCTCCCACATGTTCTTTACGATGACCTCTGGTGAGTCTCTTTGAGATGCTTTTTCTATCCCTTTACCAACTCGGCATCATCGTCTGATCATCGTATTACCACTTACAAAATTATTATGCCAGCCCAAAGCGCTAAACCTTCAGTTACCCCTTTCTTCTACTATAGGTAGGGTTTTGTTTCTGTTACAAGACATGTCATTTTCAAAAGATGCATCATTCTTCCGCTCTTATTATTATGAGGTTGGTTCATATAACCAGATAACTACAGTGATATATATCCATAGGTCAATGGATATATCTAATAGGCAAATCATCCAACGTTTTGATAGGTCTCTCATTCTTTGCAGTAGTCTATCTACAAGAAATTAATACATCATTATGGTCATCTTTTAACTAGTCGATGAAGCTCTTTTATCTGAGATCTCTAGGAGGAAACCCTCTAAATGCACATTCATTGGGGCCAAATTTGAAATAGAGATCCAACATTTGCAAACAGTGTGGAAATTAGGTTTGACTAAATATTCGAAGGCTGAAACGCGATACGGTGTAAAGTCGCTTAATTGCCATTATTAAATCTCGATGCAAACAAATCAACGCTACAATATGGATATCATTACTCTTACTGCTTCCTGGGAAGATGAGTTATTGGCACGAAGAGTCTGTTCAGTAAGGATTGACCTAGCACCAGAGAGCGTTATTATTACATTAAATGTTTTGCGCACTCTCGATGCAAAATTGCTCTGATGTCCTATCATTATGTGATTGTGATTCCTACTCTGGTTCACATACGCTTGTATCAGGGCAGAGTTCGGTGATAACCCCACCCCATATTCTGCTCTCTTCTCTAAATTTATCATTGATTTTTCATGGTTGTTCAAGCCAGATTGTTAGTGGGATATAATTATTCAAGAGGGTGTGGAATACACGGTCCCTCGGATTTCAATTTATTCATAATGGTAGCTGATACTAGTTATCAGCTTATTACTCGATGTTCTTCCCTTGCATTGGCGTTTATTCTTTCTCTCCTTAATGCATACGAACTTATTGCCACTACGAAGCATGGTATCGTGGGCTAGTTTAACAGTATCCTCCGATAGTAGAACCTCTTATCAATGACACACAGAGATTAAGCCTCTGAAGGTTGCCTCCTGATAATAGTTTGAAATGATGACCACTTATTCGAGAATGTTGCCACCCGAATCATCGATAGCGTGTTCTTCATCATGGTAATATGAGAAAACTGACAGTTTCGTTTGTACTGTGGTTGCCCTGTTATTCCCTTTCATGTCATAACCACATGTATGCTACCTTAGCATTTACAGCATACTTGCGGTCCTTCTATTAGACAATTCTCGAATACTCCATGCATATCAGCACACAATATACCGAATGAGAAATGAACACAATTAATCAATAATCTATTCAGTTGTCTAATCAGACAAATGACAAGATTCACATCATATAAACAAACTTTCATCTTTTTAACAATCCAATAACAAATTGAAGAACAATGCTCGGATGGTATGTATACGAATATGTTCATTGGATCCAATTAACATATATATGCCATTTTTCATGAAAATTAATGAGAATTTGGAAGTCAGGGATTCGCTTTGACTCTCACATTCTCTCTACCAATAAGCTGCTAAAATTCTTCTCCTTCAAGGTATCTCACCTCTAACTTTACAAAGAATTAATTATGGAAAGTAAATTCATGGAAGTAGATATAATCAACCAATTCGTGCCTAGCGCTGGCGACCCGATTACGTTCAAGAACTACACTATAGTGAATAAATCTGCTGGATCTTCAAGAAAGAATACCTATTAATAGATCCAAGAAGTATTATATTTTCAAAATGAAGGCATAACACGACAGAGAAATCAAAATATGCTAGCTACTTTCTAAGAACCATACGTTGGCAGCTAGCACTAAGAATACTCCTTTTGCTTTGTTCTTATTCTGTTTTCTTAGCGGCATTTTACATTCGATTCGGCCTCACGGTATTTTTTTATCGAGATTTGAAAATGCTATTTTTAGCAAATGACGAGGTGATGCGAAGATTCAGGAACCAGCCTTGCAATTTTAATTGTGTACTCACAATGATTTATTGTAGGGGAAGTGTCCCCACTCATACTGTACACGATCGTTGACATCTCACGCTAAAAAAAGAAATAGAGTACATGATGTAACTGCGCTTTTCTTACGATTCCAATCCAGTGAGTTTCACTAAAAGTTTTCATGTTCCTTTTCGAGGTATATTAGATACACGAATTGAATCAATTAAGTTTTGTTATAATCCAATCGGGGAATTTGCCCCTTCAGCAACTTATCGATATGATTAGTATTTGTTAAATTAAGTTAAGAGAATCATTGCTAAGCAAGGTTACACATCAATTGCACACAGACCTATACGGAGCTTCCAAGAACTGTTTATGAATCCTTATTTTAATGTTCGACAAAGTTAGTAGGCATACTTTCAATATATTGGATGAGGAATTCATCATCGATGATAAATTTCAACTTCAAAGGATAATTGGGAGTGGGCTGTATACAACAATCTGTTCTTCCAGATACGAAAATGTGAATAGTGCAGAGAACCATAATGCAATGGTTGCAATTAAAAAAATTAAAGCTAAGGACAACTTGTATCTTGACTCATTGCTATTAATGAGGTCTCTGAGAGAGTTGGTTTTATTAAAACAATTTAACGGTCATCCGAATATTGTTTGTTTATATGATGTGGATCTTGTCTTTTATCCGAATGGACAACTGAATGGGTTATACCTGTACGAAGAGTTGATGGAATGTGACTTATCGCAGATAATTAGGTCGCCACAACCACTCACCCCTTCACACTGTCAGAGTTTCGTTTACCAAATTCTGTGTGCATTAAAGTATATTCATTCTGCAAATGTGCTTTATCGAGACCTAAAACCCAGTAACATCCTAGTTAATGAGGATTGCCAATTGAAACTATGTGACTTCAGTCTTAGTCGAGGATACTCTGATGACCCAGAACGAAATAAGGAATTTGTCACGAACTATGTTTCCACGAGATGGTATCGAGCTCCCGAAATCATGTTAACCTACGCAGAGTATTCCAAGGCAATCGATATGTGGTCGGTAGGGTGTATCCTAGCAGAGCTTATCGGAAGAAAACCTATATTCCAGGGGGAAGATTATGTGCAGCAGTTAAATGGAATTTTACAGATACTGGGAACGCCATCTAATGATATACTATCCCGTATCAACTCTCTGAACATTAGAAGTTACATTTACAGATTAGGGGTGATCGAGAGGCGACCATTCAGGGATTTATACCCTGATGCAGGTGACGACGCTCTAGATCTTCTTGAAAGAATGCTACGATTTGACCCTCATAGTCGGATCAGTGTGGATGCGGCATTGGAACATCCATTTCTGGCAATGTGGCACGACCCTGCCGAGGAGCTTGTGTGTGACACAACAGTCAATTTTGAATTTGAAAGTGCCCACGATTTGGATGCGTTAAAATCTACCTTAATCGACGAAGTCGTTAAATTCAGAGAGTTGGTTAGGACACCATCCTACAATGACGACAGCTTAATTACTCCAGAGAGCAGAGGTAATGATGCAACCCATCGCCATGATAACAAGGGAACGTCCCCAGGGGACATTACAATCGAGATTGACGACGATGGAGGTCTGGGACAAGAGGAGTTAGCTCTCGCTGGTTGGTTGGGAGAGAACAGTAACAATCACAAGATCCGTAGTACCACAGAGCTACAGAGAAACCCCAAGTCATCGTCATCGTCGTCGTCCCTAGAGAGAGATCTGGAATCTGGCCTGGATGGTAAATACTGTAACTAGCCTGTATATGTGTATGTAATTATTGAGATAGACACAGGCAGCTCGAGACAACCCAAAATGAACTTCACAATGAAACCAATACCGCATATATTAATCCAAGTTTCGACGGCTAAAGAGACGCTGTCGTTGGCGATGGAGCATGGGTCATCTAATATCTACTTGACATTTTGAAGACTGCTCAAAATGACGTAAACACCCACACATTTTCCTTTATATTGGCCACCCACACATCCTTTAAAAAAAGGTCAAAGTTCAAAAAATAAAAACAGCAAAAAAGAGCAAAAAAGACAAAATTTCCCCTTTGGGAACGGCCGGACCGACGCTGTTTTTGCAGCTCCGCGATTCTGCAAAATTCTGGAAATTCTGCAGCGGATGTGGCTTCAGCGTGATGATCTCTTGGACACTGGATACGTTCAAGAGCGAGGGTGTATTTGGACTGTACATTTCCCTTAGTGATAGACACCAGTCACATAGAGCATATTAAACAAGATGGTATGTGCTAGCGATAGTGATAGTTCCGGAATGTGGTTGGAAGAGTGGCCAGGCTGTGTGCGGAGGCGAGATATAGTGCTTATAGGAGGACAGGGATCGTGAAGAAACGTACTATATGGAATGTGAAGTATGAGTCCGTGGTGGAAACACGTTGATGTCCAGGATATGCGTATTATCAGGGTACCAAGAACCCCATTTCGTGGAAAGAAGTACACATACGCCACCGAAGCAGAGCCCCCATTTTGAGATCCGCCATATTACCGTATCTTTTCAATGAAATTAGTCCAAGTTTACTAACAAAGAATCCGTTATTTATTGTTATAACGATGTTTTTACCCACAGGTTTTAGTTCAAGATTTATTACACCCAACTGCTGCCACTGAGGCCAGAAAGCACAAGTTAAAGACCTTGGTCCAAGCCCCAAGATCTTACTTCTTAGACGTCAAATGTCCAGGTTGTTTGAACATCACCACCGTCTTCTCCCATGCTCAGACCGCAGTCACTTGTGAATCATGTGCTACTGTCTTATGTACTCCAACCGGTGGTAAGGCTAAGTTATCTGAAGGTACTTCCTTCAGAAGAAAGTAAACAATTTGATAGCATAATATGATTACCATTTTGTAAGCTTTCTTTTAACAGGCAAATATATACTATTATTATAAAAAAATAACAACGTCAGTGTATATTGATATGTATATCCATATAATCATCCAATTCCACAATTTAAAATAACATCATTATTTAATGAAGTATATGAATTAGGCAACTTTATATTTGCTAGGCGATTATTATCTAGAGGTGTTCTATAATGAATGCGTCGAATATACTAAAATATCGCAATGACAACTAGACAAGTGCTTTCGGCATCATTTTATGGTAAATTAAGGGTTGCACAAGAATCTTGCAAAAAGAAAAGAAATCGACAAGAAATATATTCAACAAAACTTGTAAGAATTATAATGGCAGGTCATTATTCACTTAGGGAGATGCTTGAATTGAATGGTACAAGAAGAATACTACAAACCTTTCACATATCTTGATTGTAAATATCTCTGTAGTAGGAAATAATTCAATTTTCACTTTAATGATGATCGACAGACCTGGAAAACTCATCATAATGAATCTTGGAGTAATTATTCTAATGAGTCTACAAGAAAAAACAAGTTGGTTGACTTTCAAATGTACAATATTTCTAGACCTCCTGCGGAATTGTCTTTTCATACGGGAATTCTCAATTTATACTGTCTTCCAAACCTTCTTTAATGATACGCTAACTTTGTTGGGATGCAAACTGAATCCAACATCACGCCGTACGAATGTTCGACGTTGAGTGAAAAACTCTCACATATACCTTAGGGCATCACAGATCTAATCATCTTGATGCCACTTATACATATCTTACATATTAGGTTTAGATAAACAAGGCTTATAGTATTCAATTATAACGTGAATATACCATTGACACGACATAGATACTATGAGCTACATCGCGTTGTCCTTTGATCAGGCTATAATCTCTTAACAGGTTATGAGCCCTGCTTCCAAACTAACGTTCGCTCACGTGCTGAAGGATTCAGCGACATATCCGAGATGGAACCAGGAGTTCTAGAATGCGGGGGCTGGTGTGTTTGGCCCCGTGTCGTCTTGTCTGTCTAGTGAAACAGATATGATTACTGATCTCGAAGGTAATCTCATTGAGGCTGAAACCGAAGTCCATAAGACTGTGTTACGTTTGTATAACAGTATTATCATGGAGATGTTGAAGAAGAGTGTTGCACCATGTGTGTATAACATGCAGCTTGCCTGTTTTGATATTATTAATCCATCCAAAGAACATACTGCAAAAATTATCCTCCGGAGCCCTAAGACAAATTTTGGTACTCTAAAGTTGAAGGACGTGGTTGCTACGTTTTCTGAGTACATTGATTGTATGGGAACTGGTCATCCTGACTTGTATGCTCGTACTGTTCAGTTTACAAAGTTGCAGAAAAATGCACTTGCTACTACTGCTTTGGTGCTATGTGGTTCTCGTCCTGATGTCAAAGCAAAGTTATTAGACAGATTGGGTAATAGCACCGAGGCCGACGCGTACTCAGTCATGATGAAGATTCAGGAGTTAAATGAGTCTTTGCCTCAGACTGCTCTGGTGTCCCAGACAAGTAAGCCTGATAACAACTCAATCAATTTTCGCCTAAAATTTTTCGCCCAATTGTTTTGTTTGAAAGTGTTCTTAAGTATCTGATCAACCGCACTCATAAAGTGGTCATTGATATGTTTTTTGACTTCGTTTTGAAGTTCTTAGTATGCTCCTTCTCATCTTTAAAATATATGCCAAAGTTTAAATAGAATTGATTTCGGAGTTGAAATGTTGACCCATTCTTAAAGTATCTGATGGTTGGACAAAGAAGCTGTTATGCATATTCTAATTCTTTCTATCTAAAAAAAATCAAAGCGTCTCTGGATGCATCAATGTTCTTTTTGTGAACAATCGGGACTGATATTCGGACTGAAGATTCAAGTCTTTCAATTCGTCTTCTAGACTCTTGAACTCTATAACGTCTAAGTCAGTCCCAGTAGCAGTACATGCATTGGGTGTAGAAAGGACATTTCCCACTGATGGTCTTCTATCTTTTTTCCAAACTACCAGTGAGCCAGCTATCCATTATTCGCACAATCACTGTTATCATCGGATTCAGCTAGTAAAAGTGATGTTTCCTCTATATTACAAGCAATAGGCCCCTTGAATAAGTGTATATGTTGATTCTTGGTGTCAATGGTAGAACCTTGGGAATTTTCAAAGTTTGTGTCTGCCTGGCCGAAGACATTGATTGTTCAAGTGATTCAAGGTATACAAAATTTCGTCGTCTAGTAATACCGTATTCAGAGGGTTGCTATATAATCTAAGCTACTGAACTTTTAAGTAGTCTAATATACGGGAAGTGATAAGTGAAGATTGTAAGACAGCTAAACAAGCGATATTCAAGCGAAATCCAAGCGAAATCCAAGCGAAATCCAAGCGAAATCCAAGCGAATTCTGCTGAAGCCTAATTGATCAACGACAGGATGAGGTGCGCGTCGTGAACTCTCACAAAACATTACAAAATATTTTTTAAACATTTTAGACAGGCGCTCGCACGCCAGTTCATATGCAGACTACCACTATCATATTTACAAGTACATCCCTCTATCTCTTATCGTAGTAGTGTGCGTATATCTTTGCGGACTCCTGTACCACTTGTTCCTGGTCCAAGTCCTCGCTTTTCAACGATGCGAGACTCTCGTGGATTTGTTCGTCCCGTTTCTTCGCGTCCTGCCTCTTCTTTCTCGACATTTCGCGCTTCTGTTGTGCGAGTCTTGCATAATCCACAGTTCGGAGACTCTTGACGCGCGTCTTGGCACCATGCGGCCACAGGTCACCCTTCATTGCTTTGCGCGCGTCGTGGTATACTTCCTTGGAGAAAGATTTTGGCACCGTCCAGCGTTCTACTGTCCCCGCGGGCGTCTCGACGTCGAATGTGACGTGTCCCTTCCTCTTCAGTGGCGCGGCAATGATCCTGGGCCAGGTTGCGATGTCATCTAGGGTTCGGTCGCCCTTGTCATCGCCGAGTGTTTCCTCATCTGTCATAACAGTTTCTGCTGTTTTCTCGCTACGACGTCTGTGTATATCAGAGAGCGTCTCACTGTCGGTCATGGACCGCTTTGCAATAAGGTAAGCGTAGCTCACCGTCTCGTGGTCGTTCCCACCGGGCCTGCCGCCGCCCCGCAGCGTATTATGCAGTTTCCTGCGAGCTTTATCACTCAAAGAGTCATCTTCCTCCCAGGGCAACGCCAGCAACTTCCCGCGTTTCAACTCGAGCGCGTACTGCGGCCTCACCACTGTGTGCTGGAACGACAAGAACTTGAGTCCCCTGGAGACCGCCCCGGGCAGATCGTACAGCGAGGGGTCCCCCGTCTGCCAGGGACACGGCGCGTGGTGCGGGTCCGGCGCGACGATCTCGACGTAGTAGTCGTCGCCGCCGCGCGGGTACGGTCTGGGAATCTTGCCGCGCTCCCCCGGGAAGTTCTCGGGCCTGATCATGACCTGCCGCGCACGCGCGATACACTCTGACGCCCGTGGCGTGCCGCCCTCGAGCCACACCACGTACGCGCCCGGCGCGAGCCGCTGCAGGTACGCCTCGACAGTGCTATCTACGTCCCTGGGGAACGCGCCCGGCGCCAATTGGTGGTGCAGCACCACGAGATCGTACCGTGTGCTGCCCAGGTCTTGAGACGCCTCAACGCACCGCACGGTGCCCTCCACGAGCACCGCAGCCCGCCTCGCCATCTCCGACCCGCCCAGAACCACGCAGTCCCTCGCCGCCGCACCCCACTCACCACACACCTCTTGCATCGCGACGAGCCCCGTCGCAGGCCCGTACCCGACGTCCAGGACCCGCTGCGGCACCCACCCGGGCGCCCGGTCCCGTAACTCCCGCAACACCTGCACCGCGGCCGCGTAGTCCCTCAGGAACAGCGCCGCGAGGTGCGCGTCCACATGCAGGGCCGAGCGGCCCGACGGCCGCGGGTACACCCGGGACTCCTGCATCGCGCCGTAGAGGTTCCTCACGACGGTCCGGAGCGCGCTGGGCCTGTGGCGCGCGAGCTGTGTCCCGATGGCCCCCGCGACGCGCGCCGGGAGCCTGACGGGCCGCCTGTCCGCGCGGCCCCGCAGCGTCGCCGGCAGCAGTCTGCTCTCGCGGCTGCTGAGCTGCCTGATCCCCCGCAGCGTTGCGCCGACTCGATTGCGCTGCATGGATGCTTTAGCCGCTGGTCGTCGGAGGGTCCTTAGCGCGGTTCCCTTCAGTGGCTAAGACCAAGAGGGCAAGGACGATGAAGACGCTGGGCGTGGCATTGGGCGTGCTGGTCGTGGTGCTGAGCGTGTGGCTGTGGGTGCGCGGCAGGGGGGCCGAGGCGCGCTGCGCGGTGGTGGGCCCCGCGGGCGCCGGGAAGACCGCGCTGCTGGACGCGCTGTCGCGCGCGGGCGTCGCGGACCACGTCACGTCGACGGCGGTGCTCGCGGCGCGTGTCGGCGGCGTGCGCGTCGAGGCGTACCCGGGCCACGCGAAGCTGCAGCACATGGCGGTCGACGCGCTCGCGGACAGCGGTCCCGGGGCGGTGCGGTCGGTGGTGTTCGTGCTGGACGCCGCGGAGGACTACAGGCGGGACGCGGAGCTGGGGCGCGGTGTTGCGGAGCAGGTGGTGGCGGTTCTCGAGGCGTTGCGGGGCCGGCCGCTGCTGTTCGCGTGCAACAAGAGCGAGCTGTTCACCGCGCGGCCCGCGCCTCGAGTCCGGGGCGTGCTCGAGGAGCAGGTGAGGAAGGTGCTCGAGAAGCAAGTGCGCGCGCTGCAGCAGGTGGAGAAGAACGCGGACGCCGAGGGCGACGAGGCGCTGCTCGAGCAGCTCGGCGGCGACCCCGCGCGGTTCTCGTTCGACGCGCTCGAGAGCGAGGTGCAGTTCCTGCAGGGCAGTGTCGCCAGGGGAGACGTGCAGGCCTGGGAGGACTGGATTACCGAGAGCGTGTTATAAGCGCGCATACCATCGTAGACGGTATGTGCGTTCAATAGCTTATAGCAATTCGAAGCAGGTGTGTAATGTCCCACTGAAGCCGTGCGTACTGATAATAGATGACAGTTGAGACTATGAATGTAGTAATATATCAAATGTACAAGTCATATAAACACGGGAATTGCTTGAACTATTGGAAATGTCAGACGTGGTAATAATCTCACGTTGTGAACTGATTGAACTATTGGGAATGTACAGACATGGTAATAATAAGATTATTCGTTATATCACAAGGCCCGGCCAATATCAGGAAGCTTGAAGTCCCATGATATCAGAATGCTACTTGATAATAAGGTAGAGCGTTTGTGTTAATGTACAAAGTTTTATTTATGGATAAAAAGTCATACACGCTGATAGTCAAAAGGGTGTGTCGATAATTGAAATATGTAGGTTAAGGTCCGGGATCCTCTTATATAATATTTGAAAGAGTACAAATAATGAGCCATATGAAAGTGCTTGTTTTCGCTACTGATTTACATTGATATAGAACAGTATATTCAAATAATCCTTCACTTGGTGTTACACTTTTTGTTGGAAGAAGCTTATTAAATAGCACCTAACCTAAAAAAGGTATGTAATATATGCTTGACCTATTTGTTGCCACTTGTTAAATCTGATCCTGAATGAGATATACTAATAATACTTTATTTGAATGAAGCTTCCTTTTACAAGCATAATATTATATAAGAAACATCTCCCATATACATACACACTAGCGCCTAATTTCAAATCCAGTTGTGACGAAATAAACAGGAGCATATTGAATTGGCAGGAATCTTGTAACAAAAATACAATATTAAAGTTATTATAAGAGAATATATAAACGGTAACCATACCAATTAGTCTGGCTTACAAATTTTAGAAGCACCAGCTAATGACTGCCCTTTGGCCATTACTTTGTAAATTTGTTTCAATTCCCACGGCCAGTAGCACTCTAACCAAGATTTTATTTTTATTCTGAATTGTTGATATACCATTCAACTTCGTCCTTCTGTCCTGAGGATATCCTTAGTAAAAATAATAGTGTTTATCGTTCAGTATTGGCACCATTAGGTTTGAGATTAAAATTGTCCTTGATGGAAGGTGCAGACTCAGACTCCAACGTTTGAGGTTATATCTCGATCGGGGGATCAAGTTTCTTGTCTTCTGTCAGCCTCGGGGGATTGGATCGTATCACTGTTATCAGAACGACGCTGACTCCTGTGGTCATCGTGGACGGGTACACCAGGAACCCTAGTCACCGCGATAACAATAGAGACTAGTACGATTACTGGGGGCATATTTGTGGTTGAATATTTTGATGTCTGACTGCAAGAGTGGGCAAGAGTTGTGAAAGAGCGTGAACACATTCTTGAAAGGTGGCCCTTATTATAATGCGATCATCGTCGTTGTCGTTGTCGTCTAATTGTAGAATACCTTTTTATCGCCTATTCTAACAAATTTGGTGCCACACCTAGATGTACCTCAAAAGAGAAGGATGGGGTAGTTGATAATTGGGGGGACAGGTGTGTATATTCTGTTTTTGCAAGTTTGTTTAGTAGGGAAAGTAACTTCTCCAACGATAGGAAGAAGAAGTGTGCACATGAATATCCAAAACGGCCGATTAACTTTCACTCCCCTATATTTCTGTTTGGATGGATATCCTCGGGCATAACTTCCTAGTTTTCTATTTCAAGGCTGGCCCATGGATATGCGGTAATATGCCGCTAATATACACTTTTCTTTATTTCATAGCAAACGTTCGACGAAAAGACAGTTTATAATTGCATTCCATGATTCCAAATACACCCACTTAGAAATGCACCCGGTAAAGCGTTTATAATTACTAAAACCGTTGTATAAACAGAAAGGAGGAGTTGAATTGCCTTCTAAACTTGTGCTAACTTTAGTGGCTTGCAATATATTGAAGGGTAATGGCTACTCACTTCGAAGTAAAGGCCCCATCCTACTGCAATTTTTATACAACTAGTTATACAGATAAACGGTGTTAAAAAGGCATAGGCAGCCCTGATACCAATGGGTTGGACCTGGAGCAAGACCGTTTCATCCCATAGCTGCTATTCCAATTTATGTTTATTTAAAATAGGCATATTTTCCTTTCGGTTCTTTCTGACACCTCTGTAAACTCTCTAAATAACAAATATTTACAATTTTGAATAAGCCCTCTGAGTTTACAAACAGCCCGCTAGACACTCACGTATCACCCATCCTAACCGTCTACTAAACTCAATGCAGCACTAGATCCTGCGGTATTTGGGCGGCTATACGCTTAGACAGGTGCAAAGCACGTGACCTCCGGGTAACCCCCAAATTTGGATAAGTTTCGCTATTTGCCACCGCTTCTCCTTATTCAACGGCAGTCCATCCCCCCCAGATACCCGCAGGACACCAGTCAGGACCGTATCACCCCCGTATATCTCCCCATTATAAGCTACTGTGGTTGAGAATGGCCCAGGAAAACGAACAGAGGGACGATGCGGCTGTCCAGGAGCCCCACACCGATAAAGTCGATGAGAAAGTGGTAGACGCAACACAGCCAGACAAGAAGGACGACAAGGGGGAAGAGCAATTGTCCGAGGAGGACTTGAAACTGAAGACTGAGCTGGAACAGCTGGTCGAGACGTTAAGAAATGAGGGCGCCGAGGCCTCTGTGTACACCGATGCGTTGAACCAATTGAAGGACTCCATCAAGAATGCAACCAGTTCCATGACTGCCGTGCCCAAGCCACTGAAATTCTTGCGCGAATCGTACCCTGATTTGTGCACCATATACGATAAGTGGGCGGATAAGACTCTGAAGTCCTCGCTGGCCGATATTTTGTCAGTGTTGGCCATGACCTTTTCGGATAACAAGAAGTACGATTCCTTGAAGTTTAGACTACTGTCCACGGAGCCAAATATCGAATCCTGGGGGCACGAGTACGTCCGCCATTTGGCACTGGAGATCGGTGAGGTCCACAGCAAAGAGATCGACACTGACACCGAGATATTCGCAAAGGACAGTCTAATGTCCCTAGCGTTGGAGATCGTGCCTTATTTCCTGAAACATAACGGGGAGGAGGACGCTATCGATCTGCTGGACGAAGTCGAGGGGATAGACAGGATCGCCGACTTCCTTCAGGACAAGGACCTTGACGACTCCGTTTACAAGAGAGTGTGCCAGTATATGATAGCGTGTGTTCCATTCATGCCGCCAACTGTCGATGTCGCCTTCTTACAAGTCGTGTTTTCAGTCTACATCGATCATTCGGATTTGGCTGAAGCCATGTCTGTCGCCATTAGACTGAACGACGGTGTATCAATCCAGGAAGTGTTCAACCACACCTCAGATGAAGTCATGAAGAAGCAGCTAGCATACATTCTATCCACACAGAACTGTACCGTAGACGCTAAACAATACGATAATGAGGAGAACGACCTACAAAAGATTATCGGTAAGACCAAACTATCTGAACATTTTCTTTATTTGGCCAAGGAGTTAAACCTTACAGAACCCAAAATACCAGAAGATATTTACAAGAGTCACTTGGATAACTCCAAGAATTCTTTCAACTCAACCGCGGGTCTGGATTCTGCTCAACAAAATTTGGCTGCATCCTTTGTCAACGGGTTCCTAAACATGGGTTACTCCAAGGATAAATTGATTGTAGACGACGATAACTGGGTCTACAAGACTAAGGGCAAGGGGATGACCTCCACGGTGGCATCTATAGGGTCTATCTACCAATGGAATCTGGATGGGTTGCAACAACTGGATAAATATCTGTACGTCGAACAACCGGAAATCAAAGCTGGTGCCCTATTGGGGATCGGTATCGCTGCGACAGGTGTTCATGACGGCGATGTTGAACCTGCATTGCTACTTTTACAAGATTACGTCAACAACTCGGACAAGAAATTGAGCACGTCTGCCATTCTTGGTCTGGGAATCGCATTTGCCGGTAGTCAGAACGAAGAAGTCCTGAGTCTGCTACTGCCCATCGCTTCGGATACCTCCTTGCCACTAGAGGTTTCCACGATGGCTGCGCTTGCCCTGTCGCACATCTACATCGGTACATGCAATGGTGACATCACTACCTCGATCATTGACAATTTCTTAGAGAGGGATGCCAACCAGTTGGAGAACGAATGGGTGAGATTCCTAGCACTATCCCTAGGTTTGCTATACATGTGTCGTGGTGAACAAGTCGACGACGTCCTGGATACGCTAACCGCCGTCGAACACCCAATGTCTTCCGCAATCGGCGTGTTGGTCAACTCATGTGCGTACACGGGGACTGGTGATGTTCTTTTAATCCAAGATTTATTACACACTCTTACACCAAACTTGAAGACCAATGGGAGTGACGACGAGTCCGATGACGACGAGACCCATGGTGATGAGGCTGCGGGTTTGGAGGCATTCCTTGGCCATAAGGGGGAAGATGCCGAAAAGGAGGGAGAGGACGATGATGATGAGGATAAAATGGATGTCGATGAACAAGATGTTGACAACGAAAACAGCAAAGAAGAAGAAAAGGACGGAGAGACCAAGACCGAGGAAAGCTCGAAGGAAGACTCCAAGGAAAACGCAAAGGAGACTGAAGATAAGAAATCCGAAGAACCAGCAAAGACTGAGGAAGACTTCAGTATGGTGGATGAGGTATCCTTTGCAGTTATTGGTATTGCATTGATTGCCATGGGTGAAGATATCGGCAAAGAAATGTCTCTACGTCATTTCGGCCACTTGATGCACTACGGTAACGAGTACATTCGCCGTATGGTACCATTGGCCATGGGTTTAGTCTCCATTGCTGATCCACAGATGAAGGTGTTTGATGCGTTGACGCGTTTCTCTCACGACCCTGATCTAGATATCTCCATGACGTCCATCTTCGCCATGGGTCTATGTGGTGTTGGTACCAACAACGCAAGGCTAGCACAACTGTTGAGACAGTTGGCCAGTTACTACTCCCGCGAACAAGATGCCTTATTCATCACAAGATTGGCACAGGGGCTCGTACACCTTGGTAAGGGGACACTGACCCTAGACGTGTTCAACGATGCTCACGTCCTAGATAAAGTGACGCTAGCATCGCTACTGACAGTTATGGTCGGTATGATATCTCCGAGCTTCATGCTTTCGCACCACGAGCTATTCTACATGCTGAACAGTGGTGTGAGACCTAAATACATCCTGACTCTTAACGAGGACGGTGAGCCAATCAAGGTTAATGTCCGTGTGGGTCAAGCCGTGGAGACTGTTGGTCAAGCCGGGAAGCCTAAGACAATAACCGGGTGGATTACGCAGTCCACGCCCGTGCTTCTGGGCCACGGCGAGAGGGCAGAGTTGGAGAACGACGAGTACATCAGTTACACGAGCAACATCGAGGGTGTTGTGATATTGAGAAAGAACCCGGACTTCAAGGAGGAAGAGTTGTAGGTTGTCTCGCTTGCAATTGTGTATGGTCAACGTGTTATTATATAAATAAATCATATCATATTAGTAATGAGAGTATTATTTACTTGTATTGTTTTCATTGTAAGTCCGAGTTGCTCGACCCTTTGACCAATTTTATAAAATCAACGTGTTATTATATAGAGAAAGCACATCGTATAGTAATGTTAGTGATAATGATAATAGTACTAGGTGTCTTATGTATTTACTTGCAAAAAAATTTCACTCGAAGTCCGAGGCCTTTGCTGCCATCAACAACCCGACAATCAACCCCAACAGGCCCAAGATAGACCCGAAGATCTCCACAACGAGGATTTTGACGAACAATGCAGAGTCTGCAGCATCAGAAACCGCTGCCGTTGCACCTGTGATCCCGACGGCAACACCACAGATCAAATTAGAGACACCGACAGTGAGCCCAGCCCAGAACAGCGAGTACCCAGTGTACAGGTTCCCCTTGGAGAACATCGTGGCCTCAGTCGCGACAGTCAGCTTCGAGGAGAACACAATCGAGATGATCAGCCCGTAGATGGCGACCACCTCACAGAAGATAATGGATATCAGGTTCTTGGTCGTGATCCGAGGCGCACGCACACCGGCACCGATGACGGAGGACCCCGTGATAAAAATCCCCCACGCGGCCCCGACGACACTGAGCCCAATGCACAGCGCAATGCCGAGGTTCGCCCACATGTAGGGACTGCTCCTGACTAGAAACCCACCGATATCGATGTCCTCCCCGTGGCCCGTGAACAACTTCCGGAGCACGTACACCAGTACGATCAATAGCAGCGTGTAGTTGATGGCCCTCTTCCCGAGAGACCACAGGTTTAACGAAGCGGCATCCTTCCCGGAGGCAGATTGTTTCGCGACAGCAGACATGACGGTTACGCTCGGTGTGGACCGGTCTGGGAAGCGAAGGTGTCACCATCGAAGCGAGTATTTAAATTTAAAGGTTTTCGGTTTCGACGTCAAAAAAAAAAACGGTCTCCGGGTAAATTGAAAAATTACGGTATTTCGGCGGCTATTTCGTCTTTCACGTCTATTAGATACTTTTACACAAGTGTAGATAGTGGTACATGGTGGGCGGGGCTACTCCAGGTCCGCTGCAGCGACGCCAGAGGAGGTTAGTGGACGCTGCTCGACGGTGGCGCCGGCGTGGGCGACTTCCAGGAGTTTCCAGGTGCACTCGATGTTGTTCTTGGAGAAGGTGTTGATGATCTCGTGTGCGATGTCCTCGAAGTTTTCTGTGGCCAGGGCGAGGATGGTGGGGCCCGCACCGGACAGACAGATGCCCAGCAGCCCCTTGTGTGTCGTTGGCGTGACACTTTGCAGGATCTCGGTGAGCCCAGGGATCAGGATCTTCCGGTATGGCTGGTGGACACGGTCTTGCATTGCAGGGTAGATCAAGTCCGCGCTTGGTGGGTCCAAAGTCAGTGCGTTGGTCAGGACAGCGAGTCTCTGCAAGTTGAACACGAGGTCCTGGGTAGTGTACGCCTTTGGCAGCACACTACGGGAGTCCGCGGTGGACAGCTCGAATTGCGGGATGATCGCAATACACTTGATCTTCCCGTTCCAATTGTACTTGACGTGTCTTCCGATATCTGTTGGTGGCAGTGGGGGCATCAACCCGGTGTCTTCCCCTCCAGATGGCTCTGGCAACACTTCGGCTAAGGGGATCTCTCTGCGCTCCACTTCCTGTGGCGTTAAGTCTCTCAAGAAGGACCCGCAGAATCCACCCATCATTGCGGCGGTAATGTTGTCCGGGTGTCTCTCGATCATCAGACAGAAATCCAACATCCTTTGCTTGGAGAAGCCCAGTTGCCCGATCTCGTTCCCCAACATCACACCGGCGACGACAGCAGCACCGGAGGAACCCAGACCACGTCCCAAGGGGATAGGGTTGTGAACGTGCACTTTGGTCCCCAGTGGGAACTTCCGGATGTTGCTGCACCGCAGAACGTACAGGGCGGTTCTAGTGATCAAATTGGCGTCGGAGCTCAAGGGGACGTTCCCGTAACCCTCACTGTCCTCAGAGTACGTCAACCGACAGTTATTTGGGTCCATGTTGGTCTCGCTAGCGTGTGCGGAGTCCACGGTCACATCCAGCTCGAGGAAGAGGGCCAGACCGACACCGAGGACATCGTAACCAGGGCCAATATTGGCAGACGACGCTGGTACTTTGATAACAAAACTACGAGCCATTTTATTTTGATATTTTTTTTGCCTCTGATGGTGTTGGCTCTGGGGAAAAGGCCTTAAAACAAATTCGTGAGTCAATTGAAGGTCTTTTAAAGCTTCCGCTACCGGTGACTAAATGGTAAATCTCTGGGTCATTGAATTTCCAGAATTTTTCACTCTTGTCGTTTTCCACGGGAATTTCTAAATTGCAATTCCGTGGGAAATGATAGAATACTGGAATTTCCCAATAAAGTAATTTCCTATTGGGAAAGCAAATTTCCGTATTGGGTGATATGTCCAGAAACGGAATAACATCGATGTTTAGGAAAATGTGCCAGGGGTGGACTACAGACAATTCGAGCTTGAGCGTGGAGGAGTCTTTAAGGTCGAGAAACCCCATTCGCATCAGCAACCGGTCGAAGAACGAGAGTGATGTTGAGAAGTTGTGCAAGTCGGAGGGTCCTCCCAAGTGTTCTACGGAGACTATACTCTAATGCGGTCAGAGACGGTGCTTTCCAGCTGTCAACGTTGAAGAATGGTGTGAAAGTGGGGACCTCGAACGTTCCAGGGCATTTCAGTGCCTTAGGGCTATATATTAATGCAGGGTCTCGTCACGAGACGGGGACTTTGAGAGGTTGCTCGCACCTTATGGACAAGCTGGCCTTCAAATCTACAGAACACATCGAAGGAAGAACGATGGCAGAGACCCTTGAGCTCTTGGGTGGTAACTACCAGTCGACTTCGTTGAGAGAGACCATGATGTACCAGGCCTCTGTCTTTAACCAGGATGTGGATAAGATGTTGGGACTCTTGTCCGAGACTGTCAGATTTCCATTGATCACACAGGGTGAGCTCGAGGATCAGAAACTAAGCGCGCAATACGAGATCGATGAAATATGGCTTAAGCCCGAAATGATCCTACCGGAGCTTCTACATTCCACTGCATACTCGGGGGAGACACTTGGTTCCCCATTGCTGTGTCCAAGAGAATTAGTTCCTTCGATATCCAAATTCTATCTGAATGAGTACAGAAACAAATTCTATACCCCCGAGAACACTGTCGCCACATTTGTGGGGATCCCGCATCAGCAAGCTGTAGAATACGCCGAAAAACATTTGGGTAACTGGGAGTCCACCAATCCACCTGTAGAGGCCACACCGGCTCACTACACCGGCGGTGAAACTTGCATCCCACCAGCTCCAACGTATGGTACTTTACCTGAGCTATATCACATCCAAATTGCATTTGAAGCTCTGCCGATAGGACACCCGGATATATATGCGTTAGCGACTTTGCAAACGCTTCTAGGTGGTGGTGGCTCTTTCAGTGCTGGTGGGCCTGGTAAAGGTATGTTTTCAAGACTTTACACGCACGTATTAAACCAGTTCTACTTTGTAGAAAATTGTGTCTCCTTTAACCATTCATACTCGGATTCTGGACTGTTTGGGATATCGCTCTCCTGTACCCCAGATGCTGCGGGACAAGCTGCCGAGATTATTGCATTGCAATTGCACAACACTTTTGCCAACGATAAATTGAAGCTATCTGAAGAGGAGGTCAATCGGGCCAAGAATCAATTGAAGTCCTCGCTATTGATGAACCTCGAATCGAAATTAGTAGAATTGGAAGATATGGGTAGGCAGATTCAATTACATGGAAAGAAAATACCCACAGAAGAGATGATCTCAAAGATTGAAAGTCTGACACCACAGGATATCAAGAGGGTAGCAGAATTGGTCTTTACTGGGAAGGTTGCCAACCTTGGAAAGGGTACTGGGAAACCAACAGTTGTTATGCAAGGTAAGAGAGAAGCATTTGGTGATGTTGAAAGAATTTTGAAATACTACGGATTAGGAAAATAGCTACTATTACGGGTACAACCCGCTTGATCTGAATAGAATGAAGAAGCAGGACTATGCACTGTGATATTCCTATTCTTTCAAACGCAGCCTTATCTAGTCCATTATCCTTCGTGTATATATGTATATATCAAGATCTAACATAGAGTCCATAATTCAGAGCGTATGTCTGATACATGCTACTCCTTCAACTATCTGTTTCTCTAACCCCGCACTCTTTCTCTTGTCAAGTCCCTAGACAACCTGTTGCCCTCGACGTCGACACCAGCTTTGCTCTTCCAAAACTTTAGTTCCTTTTCCATATCCAATACTTTATCTTGGTAATAGGAGTTATCTCTGACAAATTTCTTGAGATCAATTTCTTGCTTCGAGATCAATTTCTCAAGCTCGCTAATTTGTTGATTGTATTGCAATATATTACTCTCAAATTGTTCTCTATCCTCATTAGCTAGTCTGATCACTTCTGTTTGTTGATCATTTTTATCCTTTAAATCCTCGATCATCATTTCATAACTTTTTCTCTTCTTCATCTCATCATATTTCCGTTCAGTTTCGTTAGTGACTCTCGTTTCTAGTTCGTGAATTTTGTTTAGCCACGAATCCTTCTCACTCCTGTCTTCAACTTGACCTTGAAGTTCTTTATTTTTCTGTTCTAACTGCTCACGAACACTTAACAAGGTCTGATATTCCTCTGTTAGATCTATATTTTGTTGTTTCTCAGAGTCATACTTCTCCTTGTATTCCTTTAGATTCTCTTGTAGACTTTGGACTAGGCTTTCATTCCTTATATTCTGTTCTTTTTGTAACTGAATTGTTTCCTCCATATAATCTATTTGGGAGTTGATGTCGTGCTTTTCTCTAACCGATTTACCAAATTCATCATTTGATTTGTCGAGTTCTTCTTTTATTTTTTCCATATCACTCATCAATTGAGACTTTTCGGTTAGTAATTTATTCACTTTAGACTTCAAAGCATTTGCTTCTATAATCAGAGCGTCATGGTCTTTTCGAAGAGTCTTTTCTGCAGCAGCAGCGGAATCCCTTTCGGTACTCAGGACCTCGGCTAATTTGGAATAATGTTCTGTCTGTCTTATTAAATCATTTATTCTAGATTCAGAGTCATTTCCTAGTGTGTCAAGTTTGTATTTTAATGTCGAAATGTCTTTCTTCATATTGGTTTCATTTTTCCTATTCTGTTCAATAATTGATCTTAAGGAGTCAATTTCATCAGTGTATTGTGAAGTATCGTTTCCCTTAGCTAATGCTTCCTTTAGATGCGACATGTCAGATTTCAGCAATTCATTGTGATCATGAATTCTAGTCAATTCAAGTACCGTTTCCTGTAATTTCATTTCAATATCGTTTTTCTCCGTTTCTGTCTCCCATATATGTTTATCCTTCTGTTTGTTTTGGACCTTCAGCTTTTCTATCACTTCACTCATCCCCTTAACATCTTCCTCTGCCTGTTGTAAAGCGTGCGTATAATCTCTTAATTGGATTTCATTTGCATGTAAATCGCTCAAACAGTCGTTGTATTGTTGTGTCTGTTGTTTCATTGAATTCTCGATCATTTCTCTTTGCTTTTCAACTGTAGTTAAATCATCTTCCAGTCTTTGAATTTGGTCCTGCAGTAATGTCTTCTCTGTGTGATACTGCTTGATTTCATGTTGGAGATCATTGATTTCTCTGTCAGTTTCATTTAACACGTCTTGTAATTTATAGTTTTCTAGTTTATAGTATTTAATTTCCTCCTCATATTTTGAAAAGCTATCCATGTTCTTGAATATATCTGGACCTCGGTGTGTATTAGTATTATCTCTTGGGGGTATAGATTTTAGTTTGTTTTCTAGTGATTTAATCCGATCTTCGCTAGCTTCAAATTTTAATTTGTAAATATTTGATGAGGAATCAACCTTTTGAATCTTGTCAAACTTATTATGAAGTGCTGCGGTGACGTTTTCAGCATCTTCTCTTGCTTTGGTTTCCACCTCCAATTGTCGGTTTAGGTACTGAACTTCTAAAACTAGCTTCTCGACATTAACATCAATTGATGGTGTACTGTTCAATTCCTTCTCAAGATCAACCTTGATATCAGAGGCTTTTATAATATCTACCAGCTTTTTTATTTGTGCCCTTGCGGTTTGGTAGTCGAATGAAGAGGAAGCCAACCTTGTCTCTGTGAACCGCAATCTACTTATCAAGTCTCGTTTACTATCTATTTCATCTTGAAGCAATTTTGATTTCTCCTCTAGCTGTAACATTGTCTCATTGAACTTATTCATTAGCTCATCTTTACTCATGTTCTGATTTATTGACAAATCCAAACTTCGTGTACCCTGATTAACTGTAACCTGACTCTGTAAGTAGTGGTTCAATGCGATCTCCTGCTCAAGTCTTCTTTGCAGTTCTTCCGTTTCTGGCGTTGTTGAAGCACCATCCTGCGTTGATTTTTCCATATTCTTTAACTGCTCTTGATATTGGTGCTCTAAACTTTGATAGTTCTCCTTTAATTGCAGGAGCTCTTCTCTCATACTTTTAGATTGCTTCACAATGTTCGTATTCTCTTGCAAAATCGATTCTTTTTCTTTTGAAATAGTATCTATTTCTGACCTATATGAAGTCGTTTTAGTTTTCAACCTGTTTATCTCGGTATCTTTGGAGCAAATTTGCTTGGCAAGAGTAGCTTGGGACTTCTTTAGATTGTCAATTTGACCTCTTAAATCAACATTTTCATCGATCAAAACTTTTAACCTTTTAATAGATGCATTACAGTTCTTTTCCAATGTTACCAGTTTGATATCAAGATCCTTTCCTGAAACTTCTACTTCTTTTTCTAACCTATGTATTTCCTTATTCTTCTCTTGGGAATCTTGCTCTAACTGCTTGATCTTGATCGAAAGTTCTTCATTCTTTTTTATCATATCAGAATGATCACTTTCATTATTAGATAAAGAGTTTTTCACTTTTTCGAGTTGATTTTGCAAGGTTTGTTTCGACTCATTCAGGTCCTTTATTATGTCCTCCTTTATTGATAGAGCATTTTCGATGGAAGTGAGATCATTTCCCATTTTTTCGTATTCTTCCTTAAGCTTTTGTTTTTCAGTGGACAATTGCTCTTGCAACACTATCGCTTCCTTTAATTGATCTTTCAATAGCACTTCTTTCTTTTGAGTTACTTCAAGTAATCTTTCATGTTGTTCCAGTTTTTCTTCCTCCTCCTCTAAAAGTTTTCGGACAGTACGTAATTCCTTTTCCATTTTTTGATTTCCCTGTAGTATTTCATCTTTTGCCTTTTCACTTTCTTTCAATTTCGCCTCAACCATCTTTACTTGTTCTGTGAATTTTTTTGTCTTGATGATATCCTGAGTGGATGATAACAAAGGTTTCATTCTTGTGAACAAGTTATACCAGGGGTCTTCCATCAGTCGGTTATAAGTTTCAAATGACTCACCGATAGCCCTAGCAGCTCTTATCTTTTTCAGCTCGATATTTATTCTGTCTCTTATCAGATAGCCTTTGATTTGTGAATTTAACAATATGGATATCTTAAAGAGTTTTTTCTCCTTTTCACTCTCCAGATTGGCTAGCACACCAGCTTTGAAGAATAGTTTTGTATTACCTACCTTAAAGAGACTTGGATCTATATGTAAATTGGATAAAATAAACTCGCTTCGGCTCTTGTAATTTTTCTTTGTGATCATGGAATCTTCCCCCTTTGGTTTCCCTAAAATATTGTATCTTTGACAAAATTCTTTGAAGAGAACTCTATTCGGATAGCCCTCTCTTGCTATCCTAATACCTTCTAAAACACCGTTACAACGTAACTGATCAAGAATCAAGCTTCTATCAAATGTTTTTGCCATCTTTTTATTGTTGGGGATAATACAACGGACAAAATGTGGATGTGATATACTCAATTGATTCAATAATGAACTAAGCTGATCTCTGTGCCGAGATGAGGCTGTCCTGAACGATCTACTCAGCGATCTATTGGAATTAGGGGAATCTTCTGGAGAAGAGAAGAACGTGGAGATAAGATCATTGCTAGAACGAGAAAGCACAGATAATAGGTTCTCATTAAGGGGGTCCTTATTTTTGGAAAGCCATCCTTCCACATTATATTCAACCTCGCCAGCATAGTGTTTTAAGATAAAACATTTCTTTAGTTTTGATCTCTTAAATCTATCTGAGTTATTTTCCCAGTTTGTTATCAACTTTTCCAAAAATGTATCATCTGTGGATTTCGGTAGAATTGACTCTTCGTCTAATAAAGGTAATATACCAGATGGCGATAATTTTTGCTCTATTAGATCAATGGTAGATTGTAAGTCCTTTCCGTAATCGATATACTGCCATTGTATACTTTCCTTGACGTACTCACTCTGTTCTAAAACAAACATGTGATGGTTGAAAAATTGTTGCAATTTTTCATTTGTATAATTAATGCTCAGTTGTTCAAAGGAGTTATGTTCGAAAATTTCAAAACCAGCAATATCTAATAATCCGATATAGTTCGCTGTCATCGATCCATGATCTAGGGACATATTGATTTTATTGACGATGTATGAAAATAAGTGTTCGTAGAGTGTCCTTGATAGAGAGTTCAAAATAAATCTAGCCTGCTGTGAATTCTTCGATTGCGATACCCACTCTCTTCCTGCTTTGGATTTAGGCCTCAAGATCGCGGTCTTGAAGTCATCGTTCGTGACTCCCAAGAGTGCCGCTAAATCGTTGATATCATTTTTAAATGAAGCTTGCTCTGCCCGCTCGGAATTAAATTCTATATTACCAATGTGCAATATCATTGAAATCACCTTCAAAATTTCTTGAACTTCTGTCTCTACAAATCCAACTGTTTTAAGCGCTGAAAGTAGTTCCTTAAAATTTTCTTGATCATTAATGCCTGGAATAATATGATTTGACTCTGATAAATATCTGTAATCTGTAATGGATTTGGAGTTCAGCTTATAGGTATGCTTCAAATCATGTTCACTGATACTATTTAGAAATTGATAGAAGATATGGTAATTTCTCTCGTCATGGTGCTGATTTACTACTCTTGATTTTTCTAATAAGTACCACTCAATATGTGCACCATTGATAATACCCTGCTCATTGAATTCAATCTTGATAAATTTACCAAATCTCGAGGAATTATTATTGCGGATAGTTTGTGCATTACCAAACGCTTCTAGGATCGGATTACTTTGCAGAATCTTCATTTCAAAGCTCTTGGAGCTATCGTTATTGAGAGTAAACTCGCTATCATCTTCCTCAACTTTGGGATTAGAGGTAATTGCAGCCAAATATTGTAGAATCTTCTTGGTATTCTCAGTTTTACCAGCACCAGATTCACCTGTCACCAAAATTGTCTGGTTTGTCCTTTCTGTCAAAAGACTCTGGTACGCCTCCTCAGCAATCGCGAAAATATGTGGTTTGCTTTCGGTCTTAGAGGAGCCATGGTATAGTTCTATTTGTTCTTGGGTATATATTGGGATATTGCAGTATGGATTAATGGCCACTAAAAACAGGCCAGAGTATGTGTATATCAGATCGTTGTTATATCTATTTTCTAGATTGTATAACACAGACGGTTCATTCAGATGTGTTAATTCAGACATGTTGTCAATATTATCAAAATTCGACGGATTGACTGGATGTATCTCAGTAACTCGAAACTGTTTTGTCTCTCCGGTCGTCTCGAGCTTAACATTAGCAAATTCTTCTGGAGTGTTTCTCAATTTATCATTGATTATCTCGGTATTAATCACTTCTGCTTTCAAAAAAGTGTGTACTGGGTCTGGTACCCAGACTTGTGCGTTTTGTGCTCCAGTCATACTAGCAAATGAGAATGCTTGTTGCTTAATGATACTCAAATAGAAGGTCTATTGAGATCTGGAGTAGCTAGGATAATAATTAGCGATGTATGTAGAGAACAAGCTGACCAACAGACGGGGTATCCTTAGTTTGTGTCTTGTGTAGCTGGTATAACTCTGTGTATGTGTATTTCCCTATCTTTGTATATACAACTATTTGCATCGCAATGTCTCGATGCTGATTAAAATATTCGAATTGTTTACAGATTTCATTATTTTCCTAAAAAGGAAATAAATCTCACTGGGCATGTGATCCGCGCCCGAAGTGCTATTTGGAGTTTCAGCGGATGGTATGGTATGTCTGTCATCGATTAGATGTCTGTCATCGATTAGATATCTGTCATCGATTAGATGTCTGCTTTACTCAATATATGCATTTGGGGAGCGTTAGAGTATATACAATTTCTATATTTGTTACCTTTGAGTAAGTAATAGGAAGGAATCTTTAAAAGAATTTCGTTCATGGTAAGGTTATTTTTGGACCTTTTGACATACTCTTTGACAAGTTGGTTCTTTGTAGTATTATACTAGAATAAGTTTTCCAAATTTTAGAACATTTTGGAGTTGGGTTATAGCAATATTAGCACATTTCTCTTCATGCTTTATCTTTAATAGCCAATTAATATATAAATAAATAAAGAAAAGACATAAAAATGTTGTTGTTGGGGGTATAGCAGTAATATTCAATCCCACAAGACTCGTAAATTATGCAAGTTTTGTTTGTTTCTCATATATTTAATTTACAAAGTGTGAAATAACTCAAACCAAAAGAGTACACTAACCCCCCCTCACTTTAATCTTCGATCTTCATACTTACCCAGGGAACTCCTTGGTGCCAATTGAACCATTCGTTACTTACTACAAGTCGGGAAAAGGTTACAACATCTCTATAGTAATGCAACACATACTCAGATCTGCTAAATATTGTCAAGTTATGTTTCGGATTGTGGCCCTCTACCATTACACTAGGGTACCCAACTTCAGGTTGACCCTTACTCCTCTGGTGGCAAAGTGGTCAATCCTTCTTGAAAGTCCCTTCCCTTAGTTGAGGTGTAAGCCTCTAGCGAGATCGTCAACAACCTCCAAACAATAGAGAAAAAATCGGATATTATGGCGTGTTAAAATCTGATACCGATTATTAAGTCGGGGAAATAGAGCCGTACAGGGGATAGCATCCGAGTTACTATTACTGGAGTTCTTACACCGATTATAGTCTCCACCCCCTGATTGCCTACTTCGCCCTTTCATCCCTTACAATTTAACAAAGTACGGGGGACGAACTGCCACGTGACAAAGTACCCCGGTATATTCAGAACTCTCTGGAGAAAACAAGGTTTTGTTTCTCCTGATTAATTAATCTGGAGTCCATCGTCCTTACTACATAGGTGACATTGAGCACTTTACATACTTCCTATTCAACTCTCCCCTATTAAGATCACCGTCAAGAGGAGGTGAGGAAAGTCTCGAACACTTTAAAATACATACTTGAAATTTCCAGGACTAAGGAGACCACCATCACCACATAAAGCGCTCCCAGCAGCATCACCGAATGCAATTACAATCGTATTGTGCATACGGCCATCATCCGATTACTTTGCTTCTGTCTCAGTGGCAGCGTTAATGACCTATCCCATACAGGGCCTTTTGTCCTTTATTGTTCTACTCGGGGAAATATGACTCCCATTTCCGCCGAAACATGACGGCCAAATTTACCGCAACTAATATACAGAAAAGGAGACATACATTCTTGTCCCCGAACTTTCAAGCCCCCCATCCAACGCCTCTTACAATAGAAGGCTCTCATGTGGATCCACCTTGTGATTAGAGTCTAATCACATCCATTGGAGGCACCAAGGACGACCAACACCACGAGAATCGCGTTGTCCACGGGTCTCTTGCAGCACGCTACGGCATTCTCTCCGCTGTTTATTTTTGGCAAATAAAACGTATGCTACTCCCAGTACTCTGCCCCCAATAAAACGTGGGGTCTAGGGCACTTGCTCTGTCCCGGACCCTTTGTGGAGAGCAGCGGACTGTGGCACCGTGGTGTTCCTTCCCGTTTGACAAAGGGCCCTTGTTCCTGACACCCACTGTGGAGAACACCACTGTACTCGGGTAGCAGTTCTATTGTTTTTCTAGACCCCAGCATTCCCCGCAGAACCCATACATCGCAGTGTTGGTTTGAAAGTGGCGCCCTCGGGCCTTCTCCGGTTACGTCTTCAGAAAAGCTGAGTCACTCAGAAGGACCCCTAGGAAAGCTGAACAGGTCGGGATCGGCTCTTAATCTCGCAATAATGCTACTATTATAATACCCGGGTGTGCCTTCTTGTTCCTTCCCCAGAGAGACCGCGGAGGCGGAAGGCAAGAGGAGAGGGATGGGTGAATTAAAGATGGGGTCGTTTTCGACGCGTGGTGGACAATACCTCTTTCCTGAAATTCTCCAGGTTTTTCAGCGCTCGGGTGGTTACGTGGCCCAAAGAGGGAATTGCATTTTCGAGTCGGGGGAAGGCACCGAAAATTTTTTCTTTCTTTTTCGCTTAATTAATCAATCGGGAAACAGGAACTTGTCAATCATATGGTATGCAGATCTATAAATATATATATATATATGTGTGTGGGGGAACGCAATAGATTAAATTTGTAGCTTTTGTTGGGACTAGTCAAGTTTTCGTCTTGTTTTTGAAGTGCTAATACCTTGACTAGAAAATCATCTATAGAACAGCATCTGCTTCTTTTTACTCTTTTCAAACAATGTCTGCATTTTTATTATACGATATGCATGGAAATGCGACTCCCAGGTGCATGGACTATGAGACGTCGAGGATTACTGTGATGGGTGATTGTCACAGTGGGAAGACCTCTTTTATACTGAGATGCATCACAGACTCCTACACAGAGGTCGAGGACGGAATGTACATGGAAGACATATACCATAAACCGGTTAATATGGAGTCGCTAGCGAGAGAACTCAACTCAGAGGAGGAGCTGCATAAATATCTGAACTTCAAGTCTCATGACATGAGTGATGACCATATACAGAAGTTGAAGAGATTCTCGACGGTAGACGTTCAAATGTTGGATACAGCACCGTTTGAGATTGCAGATTTCTCTGATATTAGAAATGAACAAATTTTACAATCAGATGCGTTTATCATATGCTATGACCCAACGAATATCGACTCCTTCTTGAATTTGAGGACGTATCAACGTAGGATAGAGAGAGTGCGTGGCATAAACGATAAAGTACCAATATTGATAGTGGCAACAAAGGCTGATCTCGTATCAGAGAGAAAAGTGGAGAGTGATGACATCATGGATGTACTGAAACGGTTTGAGATCTCTTATAACGAGGACTACTTCGAAATTTCCTCAAAATTGAATATGAACATTAAACAATTATTATTGAGGACACTTATCAAGATCGAGAGTTATAAGCATAATCAACGTGTATTGATGAGACAAAGTCTCGAAGAAAATCACTCTCAAAAACAGGACACTAAAGAAAAGGACTCTGAGAATAGACTGACATCAGACGACTTTAGTAGCTCGGTTACTAATACAATATCGCATGAGGGATCTCCCGTCTCATCCAATTTGCAAGTTGATGGAAATGCCGTGATGACCGAGGAAAATAACATTGAAAAGAAAGTGAAGGGAACGTCAACAAAGACAGAAAGAATACCGTCAAGGGATGTAGATCCCAGTCCTTCGCACACTCATGGAAACGAAAGGTCAAGCAAGAAAAAACATGAAAACAGCTGTTGCATTATATGTTAAGCCATTCTTGTGCTCGACAACTTGGACTCTTCAACCTGTGTAAATATCAAACTAAGCATCAAATACTACTTGTATTTCTCTTCTAATATAGCATAAAAGTATAGGGCATTAATTAATATATAATCAGATATGTTTCATACTTTTGTAATGTCACCTAATGAATAAAATCAATTAAGTATTAGACGATGATAACAAATGAGTAATCCTCAGAGTGTAATATGTCTAGCACTACCATTGACATGGTTATAAGCTAAAAAGGGTGCCAATAATCCCTTTGTATTTGCAGCTTTTACTGATGCAAGAGATACAATGCTTAGATACAAGAAGAGTTGTGCACATATTAGCCGCTATCGACATTTAACTGTCGACTGTTTTAACAGTATCCACTGGTTTCGATCCGTATTGCTTCAACGCCTTTTGAAAAGAGGGAACAACCGTCTGGTTGAATGAGGAAGGAAATGACTCAGGCGGTTGGCAAAATTAAAACTAATAGACTATAATAGCTAGGATAAGCGTTGGGGTTATAAAATATATAACTATATAACGTATACCAATAGTAAGGTGTAATAAAGAAGAAGGAATTACATCAAAGCGAAAGAATTATATTACAATTTTTTCACTGCTGAAATAATGCGTGCAGCTCAGATCTCAACAGATTATGTTGGAGAACATAACCTTTAAAACAATCGATCCTATGTCTCCATTTTTCTTGAGAACTTCCAAAGTAGTTTTTTTATATTTCCTCCTTTTTGAATACATCAACTTTGGACATGATCGTTAAAGGTGTTAGAAAGCCGGCGGAAATGAAGTGTAAAAAATGGACATAAATTCTACTGGAGTGATTTTGTACGTCCAGAGTACTATATGTGATGGGATAAATCCCTAGGTTTAGACCAGTACATGGCAGTACTACGTTTTTCTAGTTATTATTTTAGGAGATGGTAGATTACAAACATACAAGAATTGACCGCAAGATCGAAAAACTATGTTTCACCAATAAAAGGCGATGAATAACTTTTACCTCAATAGTCACCAGCAACTCCTGCTAACTAAACTCAAACAGGAGGTGAGATATTCCATATATATCTACTCTTGGACTATAATCGACATTCCAGAATATCGGAAAGGAATACTTGCATATCTTTTTTTATTCTTGCTTCAAATAGTCAGCAACTAATAGGTCTACGATCTAATATCAAAGCCTTTTACTCCGTAAGGAATTACTGATCAAACTTCCAACAATAATGACAATATCGAACATAGTAGCATGGGCACACATTCGTTCAACAACCCAGAGTTGAAGGATACTCCTAACACTTCGATCCAGGATGCCTCCGTGTTCAGCGACCAAAATAAAAGCCTCCAACTAACTATGCTCCCATACACCAGTACTCACAGAGGTCCAGAACTGCTAATCTTTCGGGTACCCCATGTGTGCAACCCCCAGGATGGTTAAGCCATATCATCGTCAGTACCCTTGAGTCATACCCCCGGGCTTGACTTCCCAATCAGGTCATCACTACTTCATCCCACACTTAGTTCCACCTCTCGCAGAGGAAACATTCCCTTCATTTGATCGGGCCCTCAGCAACAAGGAAGGGCCCCCAAGGCAGCCCACCCTTCTTTATACACCCTACAGGCTTTCTGAGCCGATGAGTCCGACTTTAACAAGTTCGTTCGGCTACTCAACTCCTTCTTGAAGGAAGGCAGCATATCATACCCTTATCAATTCGGACGTACAACAGAGGTTCAAAATGAAGAAAGGGATTGCGTGGTCAGTACTTTTCGCCTCTTCGTGAGAGCTAAGGCATACCCTATATGGAGAAGGACGGATTTGGAAGATACTTATCTCTCGTTATTTGATCCAATTCAGCGCGCTCTATCGGAGCCTCATTATTGCGAGGTCAGACCAAGATTTATAATGATCTATGAATACCCGTTACCAAAAAAAATCTGGCGCGGTACTATTCAGGACGAAAGTTCTAGATGTGCTACAGAATGGGATTGGAGTTGGTGCAGGTGTCCCATATTGAGTACTTTGTGAAAGTCTTATAAAATCTTTGCACGGTCCACATCAAAGTATTGTAGAGAATTATATCAAGAATTATGACTCTTTGAATCTTCAAGATATCTTCGACGGTATTCAAAGGACCTATTACAGACAGGTCAGCATACATAGGTCTGTACCATCCACTACTACACCTACCACCAAACTTTCAGTTGCAAAAACTTACTATTGTATGTGTAAATTCACTGCTGACTTGAAGTCTAGTTGCCCCAAAAAGGTTGAGACACCAAGGAAAAATGGACACCTGGAAAGGGGAAATCTGAAATGAAGAATATTCACCAAGTCATTATCAAGACTTTCAATCCTGACGATTTTGTTAGGCACTCTTCTACAGAACGCGTAAGAAGACTATATTTTGCTAGATTCGGGAGCAGAGATCTTGGGCGTTCCAGACGCCACAGTATTGCATAAAGAACGGGCAGCTAAAGATCAAATCTTTGCGGCAGTAAGTGGCAAAGCTTAAGTTGAGGCTAGTGGTGTGTTGAGCATATTTGGGGCCCAATAGTAAACCAAGACATATAACCTCAAGGAATTGGCATTCAACAATATTTCGATAGCTCTAATTAACACATATCAACTCGAGAACGGAATCGTCGTCGACACCAAGAATCGGGTCCTGCTAGACAAAACTGACGTGATACTGGTCTAGCTGGTTAGTGTTGGATCATTCACATGTCTACTTCAACATACACTTCCGTAAGCAAACCCAATTGGCAATCAATAGCATACAGTTGAGTTTTCTAGGTCCTTTTTAATACCCTATTCTATCACATAAATATCTGTGATATCAGGCGATCCGTTGATAAAGATATTATTCAGAATATCGATGCGTTCGAGATAGATTAGTCTAAAATTGATAATTTCAGTGTCCATCGTGTCTTAAAGGAAAATAGCAGAACATCGTCACATAATTGGATCCAGGTTGAACGAATAACAGGATGTTTGGCTATATCCGCACAGAAATCTTTAACGCCGTACCAGACTTACCTGGATAGCCCAAAATATTTCATTGGCTTTTCGGACGAGACCGCACAGTTTCGTTGGATATATCCATTGTATCACAAGGATACAGAAACAGTTACGAAGGTTTTTGTAATACTCATAAACCTCATCAAGATTCATTTTAATACTGTGATCTTGTCATTTCATATAGACCGAGTCACATAATACACTAACTCTCTTACCTAGCATTTCTTCGACGGTTATGAAATAGTGCCCATATATATAATAACTGGTGACTCTAATGCTAACGACATAGCCGAACTCTCTAGTTTAACCTTCCTGCATGGCGGTCACACTTTACACTGTCACACCCCATTACAAGCTAGTGGATTGCCAAACAATGTGTGGTTCTATGCTGTAGAATTTATAACCAATGAGAAGTGCCTTCCTTAACAGCTCCGTCGAGGACTCGGTACGAGCCAAGGCTGGTCTCGCTAAACTAGATACCAGGAAAATACTGCGTTTTGGACAAGTGGTCATGGTTCACAACTAGCAGATGTCAGGTAAGCTGAGAGCCAATGGAAGTAACGGTTTTATTCTCTGCCCATCTGAAGAACTGTATGGATACTTGATTTGTATGAAAGCAACGTATAAGGTCGTGGATAGCAGAAATTATTCACTCGTTAGAGGTTTAGGAACCTATCCGTCATGATTTTTGGCTGGTTACAAATTTACTACTGTTTACAACAATAGGAAAGCTAACCAGGCTGAAACGTTGTCTAGACAACCAGTTACTATCATGACATCAACAACAACAACAACAACAACAACAACAACAACAACAACAACAACAACAACAACAACAACAACAACAACAACAACAACAACAACTTTACTAGATATCAAATCAGAACAACTGGATAAGTTACATACGGAATATAAACTTGACCCCCACTTCAATGAGATCTATAATTTTTTCAAGTTCAACTATAACCAATTATCCTACAACCTAATAAATACCTCTAATAAGAATATCGGCAATACTCTTCAGCACTCGTGTATGATAATACCATCTACTAAAGTAAGGACTAGAAAAGTTGGGTACTATCATGGAGTGATCTAGACGTACAAAATTATTCCAGCAGTAACACCCAACCTTTTCTTCTATCTCCCTCTTTTTACCTTTACAGTTTACCTGAATATTATGAAATTCTTACATTCATCCAAAATTGTCAATTCGGTATCTTTTATCTTATACTTACTCCGGGAGAGGCGGAATTAACCAAGACAAGAGGACTATCCATTTCTTGTTCATAACGCTTGTTATTGATATATAAAAATATCTTTGCTACAAGTATAGAATAATATCTACCAAGATTTTTACCGAACAAACCTACAATAAGTGCCCAGGTACGAGAGTTCTAATCTAAACTTTGTTACTAAAATTAACTGTAGTAATTCCTCCTAGTTTATACATTTTTCAAGTTTTAAACATAGGAATATGTAACCAGTTGCTCTAATAAAAGCTTTAATAGAAAGAAGGAAATATATACCGTTCTTGAGATAGCTCAAAACTTGAGAAGAAAACATGTTTTACAAAGCTAGGGGGTACAAATGCCTATTATTCAGTGTTTTTTTTAGCTTACGAATTGTTTGGATTGGCCAAACTGACGTAATTTGTAATAGTTCGAAAGCTATATAAGGTGTATTAATTTACCTGTTCTAGAATGTATGTTTATATCTTGTGCAAACGTAGTCCAAATCAAAGTTACAATGAAACTGGATACGGTTGGAACTTAAGCTGCGTTTGCGTTACTCTACGTCTTTGGGATATAAGATGTCTTTTATTGACGAATCTTAATAATAAAATTAATTATATTACACAACAAGGTTCGGTTTCCTGAGTTGAAAGTGTATATAATATACATGAAGATCTTGATTCTCGACGATCTTATATGCAAAATTTTCATCTTGCCCTTTTCACTCTTCCGTGTGAAAAGACATAATAATTGTGGTACTTTTCAAGTACCACAAAGTTACTTTATTAAAACTATCCTTATTATATTTATATCAAGACCCTTATTCAATACCTGGTAAACGCTGCAATAGTTAGATCCGAGGCAAACATTAAAACTTTTAAGATTTTATCACTACTTATCATGTCTAACTCCAATATCGACAAATTTATGAGAAACATCTCGAATGAGTATATGACATTATAAAAGAATGTTAACATACCACTAAAGGAGAAGATCTCTCAATGTAATGATCTTCTAAGTATGAAAGAACTAACCGAAAAACATTTGGCAACACTTGAAACAAAATTAAATAAAATTGCCCCAACTCCAAACAAATTGACTAACCCAATCACCAGAACTACTGCACTCCATGATGAACCTTCACTTTTCTTAGAGTAGTAATGGTCCATAGTATCAGTGAAATGAAAGTGACGTGTCATCTTCCCAGCACTACATATTTCGTACCACAAATCACCGTCCTTCTTTTCATCAACTGAGGAAACATCTTCAAATATCTGTTGGGTTATCGATTTTCTGATAACATTAACGGGAATATGGTTTAATCTCCAGTGCGCCTCTAGTAATGAGATTTGTGGTTTTCGAATCAGTATATTGTGGGGACGGATTGCACGAATTTTTGCAAACTGTGTCTTGTTTCAAGCATTGCCAAATGTTTTTCGGTGATTTCCTTCATACTTAGAAGATCATTACATTGCGAGATCATCTCCTTTAGTGGTATGCTAACATTCTACTGATAACTGGAGCCCTCGGCGTCCAATGTGGTAGTACTCATGATAGGGTTGCAATGGAATGGTTCTCTTATGTATGAGGTACGTAACAGATACATAGATATTAAGATTTTAATTTTCAACATAGCTTTTTCATCTACTTTTTCATCTGACACACCTTATCTGTGGTGTGTGGGTTATGAAAACAGCTTTACCCAATGAATATGTGAACTGACACTTATAAATCCCAACACATTCTTTTGTAATGTCATATACTGTTGATCATACATGTGGATCTACCCTTCATCAAAGGTCTTTTGCTCTTCCAGAGTTTTGGAAAACGTTTGACATTTTAAACTTAGTGGTATAATTGAGATATGGATGAATCTTCAGTGTTTTTAAACAATCTAAATAATATACATAGTTTAATAATATACACACTTTATCTTTATTCTCGTCAGGATATAAGATAAAATTTTCTTTTTCAGGTCATATGACCTGCGTCAGAAATATTTAACAATATTTCCAACACAGAGTTTTAACTGCGGAGGTGTCAATCTCCATCGTCGCGGAGCCATGCTGAAAGCTGTTAGTATTACTACTAAGGGACATGATAAGAAACGGATCGGTTCTATTAAAATATATAAGTATGTAATTATAGATGATATATTTGTATATTGATGTTCTTCGAGTTGGAAAAGGTTTTCAACTTTGTCAGAGATGAAAAAGTCACGTGAACTATGTTTTCAATATGAAATTGAATAGAATTACCTATGATAATTCCAGCAAAAAACTGGGAATTTCTTAATCTAATTATCCTGATTAATCCATTATTATTTTGTTTATATATCGTTTAGGATTTCATAATTCTTGGCTAATGTACAATTGTTGACATAACCAACCCAACAAAACGTGGGTATCCGCCAACACGTTTGATGGTGAAACTCACACAAAACGTGGGCATCTGCCAACACGTTCCCTAATTGTCTTGTTTAAAACTTACAGACTAAAAGCTGTTGTTATAACAGTGTCATGTGACATCCTCTAAACGTTCCCATCGAATAAATGCTTGACAAAATGTGAAGTATAAGATCACTATCGTTATGACAATTCAATAAAAAGGAAATAAAAGGAATACTATTTTACAAATAATATACAAGTCCTGTATTGATGCTTTGTTTCCTTCAAGCTTAGCAATTAGGACATCAATTTACAAAAGGAATTCTACTGATTTATATAATGTTAGAATCCTGGTTGACCTCGAGCAAAATGATCAAAAGAGACGAACTTCAATTCAT